>CM077163.1:217386504-217556315 GCA_039583875.1 Platanthera guangdongensis | reverse complement strand
AGGGCACCCTTACAACCCATCAGCTCAGCCCAAAATCAAACCTAAAATCCTGCAAATGCTAGCCCATCAAATTTCGGCCCGCAGGCCCGCCAGACGAAATCCACAGCCCAGCTAATTTCGGTCCACCCGCCAGCCCAGCACTCCAACTTAACATCCAAAAGAGATCAACCTATATAAGGCGAAAGATCCCACCGAACTACCGGTGTGGGACTAAATCCCGCATAGGATTAATCCCCAGACGGTATTACTTTGGCGAGATTAATCCGCCTAAGAAGGCGGGATTTAATCCCGCCTGCTTAGGCGGGATTAAAGCCCGCCTATACTTAGGCGGGATTATTCCCGCCTAAAGAGGCGGGATTAATCCCGCCTTTTTTTTAATAATTTTAAAATATGTTTGTAATACTTTTAAAATATAATTAAATATTATATTTTAAAATATTTTAAAAATATAATTAAATATTACATTTTTAAATATAGTTTTAAAAATAACTACATATTATATTTTTTAAATATTTTTTGCGGGGCGGCGCAATATTAAACTTTTTAAATCTCGCTGGGGGGCGGGCGACGCCCGCAGGGAGGCGGGGGAAGCCCGCCGTCGGCGGCCAGGTACTGTGGCGCGTGGCCATCGGGCCGTAGGCCCGTGCCTGTCACTCGTATATATATATATATATATATATATATATATATATATATATATATATATATATATATATATATATCTACAATACTTAAAATAAGGCCTCCAAGAGCCACATGTCAACCTAGAAAAAAATCCTGCCAAATAAAAATCCTACAAAAAACCACGTTCAGTCACCCAGAAATCAAAGGAGTCCCAATTTTGAAATTTTTGCTCCATAAAAGCCCCGGCTGCCCACGCACCAAAAACAAAAGTGCTCATCTCGGCGCTCCCGAAACCCTAACCGCCCGACAGGCTCTCCTCCGCCCAAGCTCTCCTCCGGGAAGGGTCTGTGCTCCCACGCGCGCTCTGCTCCGGGAAGGGTCTGCGCTCACGCGCACGCCTCCACCAGAGCTCCTCTCTTGCCATGCTCTCCTGCTTCCAGGGTCCGCTCGCCTCCTCGCGCGCCTCCACCAGACCGCCTCTCCACGCCTTCACTGGACATCCTCACCGGCCGCCATTGCGTTCTTCATAAGGTATCCCTTCACGGTTCTTCCCATTCTGCACCACTTCAATCTTGCCTCCACGATTTCCAGCCACCCAACTCAACCTTTATAAACAACAACGAAGTTTTTGCGGCGCGGAGCCTCGGTGGAGGCGGCCAAAAACACAAACTGACAAACTCTCCTTGGGTGCGAACGGGCGAAGCCCGTGAGCACCCAAGGCAACCAGGAGCATCGAGCACGGCCGGCAGGCCGTGCGAAGATGCTAGTATATATATATATATATATATATATATATTTATGACTGCGGCAACAAAGCAGCGCCGAACAGTTAAGCGGACTAGCTTTGTAGTGCGGGCTGGGTAGGCTTGGCGGGCCCTTTGCGTAGTAGGGCTTTGCTTTCGGCCCACTTAATTGGGGTTTTTTTTAGAATTTCAAGGGTAAAGTGGTAATTTCATATTGTATGGTTGGAGACCAATTAAAATTATAGGTTTATGACCCCCAACTATCTAGTTTTAAGATCCCTATAAAAAATTTAACGGACGGTCCTGATTGAATTGATGGTATGTCAGTTACGACCGAACGGCTGAATTGTTATGATCTAACCTGATCGAACGGTCCAGATTGATTGGATGATATGACAGGATATATAATAGAGATATATATTAACAGTATAATCATATTATACATATAAAATGTTAATATACTAGAGACAGTGCACCCTCCCCTTCGGCCGTACTAGTATCCCGATCAAGATAATATTCCAGCGCGATGACACTCCCGTCAATCGCAGCCCCTCAAGCACAAGATCTTAGTCCTTCGACGTAACTGCATGCCCTCGGGGACTGCGAGCGGCGGAGGTATCACGTCGGGGCACTATCTTATTTGGGCTACTGTCGCGACATCACGCGTGCTCCATGCCCTAATCTCTTGTGTAATAAAAGTCAAAGTTTTTTTCTTTATATTATCAACTTAGGATGAGATCAAGGTGTCAAGGAGATAAATAATTTGATTATCAAAATTCAAATATTGAAATGATTTGAGTTGACTTTCACCACATGCATCCAAGCCCCCATTCTGAATTTTCAATTTGAAACAATGCTAAAACTTGATCCTACCAATTCTTCTATCAGGAAATGGATGGGTGAAAGCAATTCTCAAAGACTTAGGAGCTCTTTTTCTATATGGTTACTAATAATTTTCAGGACCAATTAAATTACAGAATTGAGTGGGCCTCACAGTGCACAACATCGCGGGACCAATGGGCTCGGCCCAAATCACGTATTTCTATTGGTTCCGAACACCAGCTAGCGTACACGACCTGTATCCAAAAATTTTCCCAAAGACTCGTCATGTACATTTCGGGATCAAGATTGATGTTTTTCATCTCTCTTTTTTTATAGGGCGGGTGTTTATATTGGCAGCTCTTATATGACTATTGACAGCCCAAAGATAATAACAACCCCCAAAATAGCTTTTGACAGCCTCATGGATATTGACAGCTAAAAAATTATGCTTTTTAAAAGACATTTTTAGGAAAAATGTTCAACATAAAAGTTGTAGATCTCGACAAGATCTACAACTTTTATGTTGAGCACTTTTTCTAAAAATGTCATATATTAGGTATATTTTCAAAAGACGCGGAATCCGGCCGGAACTCGCATAATTCTGCCAGGATTCCGCGCATTTTGAAAATATAGCTGCTATATGATATTTTTATAAAATTGTTCAACATAAAAATATCATATAGTAGATCTTTTTTCAAAAGTCGCGTGTTTAACGTTTTGTGCTGTTATTAGCGGTCATATTATGCTTGTATTTTATTATTTTCCCTAGCAGCCGAGCTGCCAATAGTCAAAATTGAGCTGCCAATACAAATGCCTTATTTATAGTTTAATTGATTCAGGGTCCATATGTTTTATAATTGAGGACGGGCTGTCTTAGGTGGCAAAAAAGTATTGATCATAGTTGTAGCGAAAAGATTTGCTTGAATAGGTTAGGCTTTTTTTTGCCACACTTTTTTTTTTGAAAATAAGGCAGAAAGATATTCATTAACTGGGATTTATGAATGGAGCAAATCTAGAACAAGTGGGGAGAAGGAAGACGAGGAATTAAAAGATGCAGCCGTAATCTCATGTGCAACACGGTTAGATGAGTGGCTAGAGAAGACAAATTCTTTAGTGGGATCAGACGAGCCATCTCGAAAATATCTGGATTAAACGAGCGATCCAACGAGAGCGACACCACCCCATCCGCAAGATCATCTTTGCACAATCCACCTCCACAGCTCTACTAGAAAAGAGGTTCACCCAAAGTCAATAGCCAAATCCACCGCTAATGAGACCGCGAGCGCGTCCGCCACAACAGAAGAAGCCACATGATTTCAAGTCGCCGAAGGCCAAGCCAGGCCGCTAAGAGAATCGCGAGCAATAACACCAGCGCCGACTAAAGAAGATCCGGAACGGACAACACCATCAAAGTTAAACAGCATGAGGGGAAGATCCAGATGGTCGAGATTGAACGTAAGTCGAGATGATTGAACAGTAAACAGACAAGAGGCTGACCAGCCAAATTCGGCGGGTTGAATATAAAAGTTTGTAAAACATTATATAAATTTTTTGCATAAGGTTATTTCCGAAATTTTATTTGAATAATCATTGCATTTTCATAATAATTAATGAACTAATATTACGATTTAAATAGTTCTGTTAATAAATTAAATATTTTATTTTCATAATTATACTTTTTCACTCCCTTCATTTTTATTCTATCTTGTACTATTTCGTTTTGTATCAATAAGAAAAAATGATTTCACGATATCTATTTTAAAAAAAGATAAATTAGTATTTACTCTTTAATAAAGGTTTAATTTTTTTATTAATAAAGCGATTAAGGATTGGTTTGGCTCGGTGTTTGGAGCGGTCGGCAGGAGGAGACGGGCAAAAGCTCAAAACGGAGGGGGGAGGCCGTAGCTCGAAATGGAGTGGTAACATACGCGACTCCAAAATAAGAGACAAATATACGAGGACATATACATGGTTTCAAAATCTAGAACTCCTTGGAATTAACGCCGGTGAAACCAAGAGTTTTGTCGAGTCTTTGAGTGTGTTTGCTAGGTTGAGGAGATAATCGTTTACGTTATTCTTTTCTGACCTTATTTTTCTCTTCTGAAACTCCCACTCACCTTCCTGCTCGTCACATTTCCCACCATTAAATACGTCAATGCATATGTGGTCATCAGACCCATCAATATCAGAACTAACATTCACCTCCCAAGGCACCAAGAAAAAATAGGTTCTCAGAGATCTTTGTATTACCTTTGGAAAATTGACAATCATAGAATCAGAAGGATAAGCATCATCTTTTTCTTGCATGATTTTGATGCATTAAAGTATAAATTAAGTGAAATAAATCCCTAAATAAATAAATAATTTGTAGAATTATAAGATTGAAGTACTCCAAATATAAAATATTTCAAGAATCGAGTTCTAAAGTATTGTAAGATTGAGAAAATAAATTCATATCTTTTTTGTTTGCAATTGTTATTCATAGATCAAAAACATTTATCTATAAATCAACTTTTTCCCATTTTATTTGAGTTTATAAATGTCTATCTGTAAACTAACATTAAACTTAAGCAGTCAATGTCTTCGTTCTCTTGAGCAAAGTCCGATAATGAATTAACTTCTACGAAGACCTTTGGAGCAGGGGCGGACCCACATTTGGGCCAGCATGGGCGGCCGCCTACACTCATTTTTTTAATAGTTGTTCATCTGAATTGTATTAACCACGAATTAAAATCATGGCTAATATTTCTTCGTCTTAATTAATAGTATTAGCCACGACACAAAACCGTGACTAATAGGTTTTCATTTTTTTCTCCTCTCTTTTGTAAATTAGTTGTTCATTAATCGTGAAATCTTTTCAAAATATAAAAGTTCGAAAATGAGTTTTGTACCAAAATTATTTACATATTTCTACCATTATATGCGCGATTTTTGTATACTTTTTGCGATATTAATGTACTTTTATCATATTATTCGATTAATTTTTTTGCGAATAAAACAAGTGAATTACTTTGAAATTGTGAATAATAAAAATGCGCGAATAGACAAATGAATATGTTAAGGGCGCTGCTATCCGCACCGCAGTTTTGGCTATTCGCACCGCACTTTCTCCTAATATTTTGTCTTTTGTAAATACGCCTTATACATGCATTTTCAGGAAACGTGTTCAACACGAAAGTTGTAGATCTCGACGAGATCTACAACTTTCGTGGTGAACACTTCTCCTAAAAAAAGCATGTATAAGGCGTACTTGGGAAATACGTTCAGATTTCGCGTCTTTTGGAAATACACTTTGTACATACATTTGTAGGAAAAGTGTTCAACACGAAAGTTGTAGATATCGTCAATATCTACAACTTTCGTGTTGAACACTTTTCCTAAAAATGCATGTACAAAGCTTATTTTCAAAAGACACAAAAAAGTAGGAGAAAGTACGGTGCGAATAGCCAAAACTGCGGTGCGGATAGCAACGCCCGCTAATAAGAATTGCCGTTTTTTATTTTAATTTCCGTTAATAAAAGAAATTTTGTGCACGTGGTCATGTCTCGATAAACGGATGAAGCAACTTTTTGGCGTCTTCTAATTGACTCGTGGCAAAATCACCAACAGCCATATGATGGGACAGCTGTCGCATGGAGGTTTGCTCTCTACCACACTATTTTCAGGAATATTAATATATTATTATTTTCTAATTAGTGTTTCTCAAATTTCCAACATATACTGCATGACTCATGAGACAGCATTTAAGTATCTAAGAAATAATGGAAACAATATTTGTATGGACAAGAAAAGAGGAGCACACTGATTTGAATTTTACTTGTTTCTTCCACGTTTAATTTCTTTAACTCTTTCACTTATTGTTGGGGAATAGCACGCATAGGCAGATCCAGCAAGAGCTGTCACTTAAAATCAAAAATCGCAAACCGAACCGAAATCAAACCGGAAGCGCAAAGAATTAGACCGAACCGTTCGCAAACTATTCGGGTTTCGGTTTGATTTTTGGAACCGTGAACAATATTGGTCCGGATGTGAATCTTACATTTTATTATCCGAACCGGAACCGGAACATACAAGTCTCAAGCGGTTTTAAATTTTTTAGACCCGATCCGAACCGGACCGAAGCACAACCGAACGTACCGCAACCGGTTTATTATTATTATTATTATTATTATATTATTATTATTATAACTATTTTATAATTTACTATAATATTTATACTTACTATCACGAGTGAAGCTGATGCAGTTTGAACCCAAACCGCAATCGCACTAAAGGAGGTCGATTTGGACCGAACAAAACATCACCGCATAAAAATCGTGTGGTATGATTTGACATTAGTGCGGTTTGGAGTCAATTTTTGCAATGTACTTTTGATTTTTATACATTTATATAATATATTTTCAATATTACTAAATATTTTTTTTGAAATATTTTATTTAAAAAATAGAGAAGATATACAACTACTATTTATTAGTGATCATGAAAGACAACTAATTGTAGCCGATTATTACGGTTGAGCATGTCGACGAGATGTGGGCAAGCTAACTAGAAGTCGTGACAAGTCTACACGCGTAAGAAGACAATTGATACTATTCCACCGATTGTGAAAAAGACCGTCGAGAAGTGTGCAATATAATTATTTTTATTTCGATGTTGTTTTGAGTTTGCTATTTACATCTCGTTTTTATTTCATTCTGCAAGTTTGATTTTGGTTTTTGTTGGAACCGATTGCAACTGGACTGAACCGAACAACATGGAAGCAGACTGAACCATTAGTGCCCGGTTTGATTTTGGTTCTTGTTGAACCGTAACCGGAACCGTTGACACGACGGTTCCAAAAATTAAGTGGAACTGAAACAAGAACCGGAACCAGTCAAACCTAATAAGGTTTTAGTTCTAATTTGAAGAACCGTTACCTTAGTGGTTCGGTTCATGATTTTAGTAAAACCGGAACCGAACCAGAACCGTGACAGCTCTAGACCCAGCGAGATATTTTAGTGGGGGCGTTCAATAAAATTAAGAAAAAATATTGATACATCAACTATTTTTTTTTATAATATTACCTAATAAAAAAACTAGATATATAATCCTATGCCAATTAGACTTAATTGTTCAAATAAACAAAAAAATCACTGAAGTGCAAAGATCATTTTCAGCAAGTCATCTAATAAACTTGCATAGACATAAAAAAGTCGAGAGTATTAGATGACTACAACTTTGCAAAAAAAAATATATATAAATTAAGACATTTTTAATTAGCAAAATAAAAGTACATACTTTTTTACAATACTCCACTTCGATGTTTCATGTTCTGAAAATATTTCATGATATCAAAATCAATTCGAACTAATTTCTATTTATCAAAAGCTGAAAAGTCATTGCTGGGATTTAAACTTGTCATTCATAAAAGCAATTATGTGTATACTTCATCAAATCGACTTTAAGTTCGGTAAGTTGTACATCAATAATTGCAAAAAATAATTCAACTTGATAGAAGTGAATGTTCACAGTATTTTTGAATTTGCGTCTTGATCTCCCTTAAGTTACAAATTTGTCTTCCATATTTAGAACAAAATACCATATAAAGAAAATTTCACTCAACTACTTAACAAAGCAATGCCAACATAACACACTACTAATTAAATCTCTCTAACAACAGACACTAAACAATAAACACAACAAAAAATGCATAAGCCCCAAAACTTGATCAAGTATTGTCAACGCTGCTTGACTCGCGTCTTTGGGATGCCCACTTCCCGTACGTTGATGTGTTGAGCTTCCTTTTCAAGCTTCCTTGTGTCCTGTTCCGAGATGCTCTGCGGGAGGCCAATCGGGTTGCGAATTTTTGTTCTCGCTATGCAATTTCCTGTACTTTTCTTTGGACCTATTTTGAGGATTTCCCGCCGATTTTCTCTGAGGTTGTTCAGAGTGACCGGAGAACATCCTTGTTTTTTGATCCGTTTTTGCGGTCCCTTTTCAAAAAAAAAGTTCAGAAATCCAAATCACTTCGGGAAATGAGGGCTTCTTCGGTTGTTCCTGCAGTGAAGAACATAAAATTTGGGAATAGATT
Source organism: Platanthera guangdongensis (assembly GCA_039583875.1). Classification (NCBI taxonomy): domain Eukaryota; kingdom Viridiplantae; phylum Streptophyta; class Magnoliopsida; order Asparagales; family Orchidaceae; genus Platanthera; species Platanthera guangdongensis. Next base: position 217,548,056 of record CM077163.1, on the reverse strand, counting down.
TAAAATTTTGAAATTAAATCAAGTTCAGATGTTCAGGAATCCAAATCAAAGTATAGTTGTTTAGGAATCCAAATCAAAGTTTAGTCGTTAAGGAATCCGAAACTAAACATGGAAGAAATTTGGGAAGAGGAACCAAAGAAATCTGAGATTGAACAAAACTTACAAATTAGGTAGAAGAAGTGAAGAGCCAAAAGGACAGCAGCCAAGCTGAAGTAGAACAACGGGGTGCAGAGGACTCGACAAGTCGCGACCATCGTTTGTTGAGCCCGGAGGAGGTGTCATCGAGCTAGGAGGAGACGCTCGGCGTTTTCGTCAAGCCAACGGGAGCGCAGAGGAGGTCGAGGGGTGTCGTGGCACTTGCCTAGGTTTTCATCGAGCAGCGCAACATGGGAGGGGAGCGCAAAGGAGTTGCGCCAGTCACGATTCAAGCCTTAGAGCAAAACCCTATTTTTGCGAAATAAATTTGAGTGTGGGCGGCCGCCCACACTCGACCTATAATAGGTCCGCCCATGACCGCACGGTGCTCTTGGTAGATCGAGCTTACTCAACCGTTTTAGCTTGTGAGCGGTCAAGCGTGCCAACAATCAAAGATAAATTGGATGCTGGGACGAAAAATTGATGACGTGGAAAACCCGCAATCGGGGTGAAAAATCACGCGGTCGGTACGACGTCGATCTAATTTCCACTATATGAGCGTTTCTTATAAAGCTTTTGGGAGGAAAGCGAGGGCGACAGACCGCATCTCGTCACAATTTGTGAGAGGGGAGGAAAATGAGCGACAGATGTCACTAGCCGTCGTGTTACTTTGGCGCTCTTCCGATGCTCGTTCACAGAAGATGCAGGCGCTTCCTTACTTCGGGGTTGTGTTGACATGACGGTGGAGGCGGCTTCATGCGTCTCCTTATTGACTTGCCTTCTCGTGAACCTCGTCTTGCCTTTGCGGTAATGGTCTTGGACGTAGTTATGTTAATGTATATTTGGACAATTAACGGGTTCAGAGGCTTAACGGGTCGGTTCGGATACATAGATATCCGATACCCGTAGAAACTCCTAGGATTTGTCTATTTATACCCACCTAGGGGCAACAAATAGATGATTCCACCTTGATCTCCATCCGAATGTTTCGAGTGACAGTGACATGCGGGGTTGCATGTTCATCCTCTTCTTATCCTTCTCCTTCTTATCCTTCTTATCCATGTTCATCCTCTTCTTATTCTTCTCTTTCTTATACTTCTCCTCCTCTGCCTCGACCTCCTTCTCCATCCTCTTCTGCTTCTTCTTCCTCTTTTTTTCTTCCACTCTCTGTTCATCCTCTTTGGGGTTGCATAACAGTAAATCATCCTCCAAAATTTATTCAAATTGTGTGAAGATCTGAAGTTAAATTACATATACAAACGACCTTATGTTAAATTACATATACAAAAGATCATGACAGTGACATGCTATACATTAATTGTACATAAATCATACAAGGGTGGTCTTAATATTTTAAAGTATTGACATTGCTCTAGTAAGTGCAAATATTTTGATAGATGTCCAACGGTTTATACGGGGCCTCCTCTCCGACAAGGTAGGAACTTGCATCTATATGTGCTCAAATATCCATACCAGGAGGACATGTGTACATCCATTCAAGTAGCCCATTGCCTCTGATGAACTTTTTTGTCTCTTAACAAGGGTATCTAGACTATCAAATAGATAACCATGAATTGCTCTCGAGCAATTGTAGTTCTTAAATAATTCAGGGTCAGCTGTCAGATAAACTCTTCAGAAATTTTATTATAATTGCATGGGAAAAATAATGTGGATAATAAATATAGCAAAATAGTTTTCCCCTTTCCTCTACTATATAATCTTCTTTAGCAAGTTGCAATATCCGAAACTTCAAATCCATCTTTGTCATGGTGGAGAATGACTTGTATTGATACTCCACATTGTGCCCTTGGTTAGGCAACCCAACTAACATTGCAACTTCATTTCTTGTAAACCTAAGCTTACTTGAGCATACATTGAAAGTTTTGCTTGAAAAATTATAATGTTATATCATAGCATATATAATCAGAGTATTTTGTGGGGCAAAAGAAATGTTAAAAAGGTGAATTATCCCAGCTACTTCAAGTTTCTGATGTAACTCCTTACCCATCTTGTTGATGATGGGAGAAACAAGTGAAACAAATGAAGAAATAAAACATATGCGGCTTAGTATATGAGATTTGGTGGCTGGATTCACCATCTTCAGAATCTGCTATCATACCAATAAAATACTAATCTGAGATACAACTATTTCCATCCCAGATACAATTAAAATCCCTAAGTCAAAACATAATCGCTCAGGATACAACTAGTACATACTCGAATAAAAAAACTCTCTAGAATACAACAAAGTTCCACACTCGCAATTACAACTACAAACATCTTATCTCAGAAACAAAATAACATAACAAATCATATCATGAGAGAAAATCAAGAGAGTAAAGATTTAGGGTTCCTTCAATATCTGCAAATATGCCTTCAATGTCTGCAAATGTTGAGGAGGTGAAGCTTCAATGATTGGAGGAGGAAATGTTTGGCAAGGAGAAGAGAGTGAAATCGGGGGAGAAACTTCGCCGTCGCCTGGGAGGTAAACACGAGGTCGGGGGAGAAAAAAACTTGAGTTGCCTGAGAGATAAAAGCATGATCTTGGGAGACAGAATAAATCTGTTTTTATGCTACTTTTTAGGTGCCCCACATCACAATCAAGCGGGCCCGAACCAAAAAATTTCGCCATATATTTGATGCTATTTTGTTGCCACCATGCTTCCTATTAAATTAGTATATAATGCATGAAGATTGAAGATGGGCGTTGTTGGACAGCTGGCCCGGCCTTAGTTATGGAAGGTTTTGTATGTGTATTATCCAAATGCATGGAATAATATTAGAATAATAACTACATGGTTTGTGCGCTCGATTGATGCTTCCATTAGAAGAGGTTTCACATGCTTGATGTTGAGGGTATATGATTTGGAGTAGACTGTTGAAAAAAGCTAGCATTTGGTGCTTCCTTTTTAGTCACACATTGATTAATTAATTGAGCGGATTTCTTATTTTGGTGTGTATATATATATATATATATATATATATATATATATATATATCTTTATTATATAAAACAATATATCATTCTTGAAGCACATTAAGAAATGAACGGGAATCGTCCAATGAAGAATCTGCAAATATGGGCCGTTGGATTCAAGAGAGGGGGCTGCCAATATCCAGATCTCCCTTTTGAGCACTGTTCACGCCTCCAGAAATCCCGATACCCAAATCTGCGTCCCGTGCGTTCATGGTTTACCGTCTGTTGCTAGCGACGGAGCCGGCGGCGGCCTGCCCGCCACCCACCGGCGGGTTCGTCGGCCTTCGGCAAACACGCCGGGGGTTGTCCGGCGGCGAGCGGGCAGGGCCACCGCCGGCTGTGGCCCTGCCCGTTAGACCCAGATCATCGAACAGACAGAGTTGGATGACCCGTTCGACGATCGTCGAAGGGGCCGTTAGACCCAGATCGTCGAACAGACAGAGTTCGACAACCCGTTAGACAAATGTCGAACGGGTTGACCCGTTCGACGAACGTCGGACAGGTTGACCCGTTCGATGATCGTCGAATGGGGGAGGGGCGTTTTTAAAATTTTTTTATATTATTTATTTTAAATAATGAATTAAATTATTAAAAAATTCATATAAATTTTATAAAAAAATTCTAATAAATTTTAAAATTGTTTATATTTTAAAAAACTATTGTGGGCGAAGCCGGGGGCGGGCGAAATTTAAAATTGTTTATATTTTAAAAAAACACTATGGGGGAAGTCGGGGGGGGGGGGGGGGGGGGGGGGGCGGTTGGGCGAAACCCGCCTAGTTGCGGGCGAAGCCCACAACGACGCATCGAGAACGGGCGGAGTCATATATATATATATATATATATATATATATATATATATATATATATATATACATATATATATATTAAGTAATCCTAATTTTGCCCTTATGATCAAAAAAAGTGTCACATAAATCTACAAGTTATGTTGAGAATTTTTTTTTTCAAAAAATGGTCGAACCCGCTAGCTTCATTGTTTTCGGTCAAAGGTTTAGAATTTCATAGAGTGCACAATTTTTCTTTAGAAAAAATTCAAAGTTTCATTTGCTTACTCATTTGATGAGTCCAAATGCATACGGACTCGAGCCTTCCCCGATTTAGCCGGTGAAATGAGCGCTCAAACCCACTTGAGGAGAACATTAACTCCGCCTCTTTCAATCTCTTGCTATAGCGAGGAATTGTGGTTCTGTGAAAAACTCCCTCTTCATATAGAAGGGGGAGTTTCTCTATTTCCATGTTACTATGTGAGTTAAATCTTGAAGCGCAAAATTAATTAAAAGCCTTTTGTATTACGTTTAATACTATTTATTGTAATCACGTGCGAGAGGAACAAATGACGTAGTATATTTTTTTTTCAAACAAAATAATTGTTTAATTATTTTTCTGATTTTTTAAATAATTGTATTAATTATAAAGAATATAAATTATTTAATTATTTATTAAATTATAAAATTGGAAAAAAAATAAAAAAACCGTGCAGGGGCAGGGCCGCCGCTTCCGCCCACAGCAGGCGGCGGAGCCGCTCGCGGCCTGCCCGGCGCCCAGGGGCAGGGCCGCCGCTTCCGCCCACAGCAGGCGGCGGAGCCGCTCGCGGCCTGCCCGGCGCCCACCGGCGGGTTCGTCAGCTTCTGGCGAGCCCGCCGTGGGCGCCGGGAAGGTCGCCTGCGACTCCGCCACCGGCTGCGGGGTGAGCCCGTGAAGGCACGGGAGGCGGAGTCCTGTTATCGGGAATTTGGGGAGATGAATAGTGCCGATTTCGGAGGAAATACTATAGACAATCCTCATCTTTGGCGAATGCATGGGCCCCGCGCAAAAATGTATGTCAGACTCCCAAAAATGTGTGGGCCCCACATGCCTTTTAACGGTAGATCCGAGCTCCCGGATCCAGATTTGGAACCGGGAGTCGGACCCAATAATTTGCCCATCTTTTGTATCCAACGACCCATATTTGCAGATGTTTGATTAGACGGTTCCTGTTCATTACATGACGTGCTTTGACATATCTATATTGTTTTATATAATATATATATATATATATATATATATATATATATATAATGTTAAAATTTGCTTTTGTTAAAACAATCAAACTGTTCAAATATAACTTTATTGTATTAATCTGATGACTTTAACATATATTATAATATATATTTTAAAAAATTTAAAATACAATTCATATTCAAATAATTATTACATCCTACTCCTAAATTAAAAATAATGATGAAAATTCATAAAAAAAAAAGTATAGCTCCTATAATTATTATGATAGACTGTCATTAGACATGTTAGTTGCATGTTAAAGAAAATTTGTCATTAGGCATGTCACCAATGTTTTCGCAAAGTTGTCATTAAACTCATCAATTTTATTAAATTTATTTGAGATACATGATGATTATGCATCACCACGAGAATATTTTATATAAAAATTGAAAAGTGCTTTATAACTACTTTTCACGCTAATTAATTAATAATATATGTACAACCTTGGGTTCGCGGAGGTAATCCAAGTGAGAGCGCTGGGCTAGGGGTGAGAGGGACTGCAGGGGCGAGTGGGACCATGGAATCCGGCGAGACGAGGTGCAGCGGAGCAGGCGAGACGGCCCTCGCGACGCATGCTGCCTTTGTGGCGAGACGCCTCTCGCAAGGCGGGGGACTCGAGAGACGAGTAGATAGGCTCGTCTCGCCCACCGGCTATTTTCTCACGCGCCATATGAGAAAAAAGTGTTTTTACCTTCTTATCTCAAGGGAAGATTTTACTCTTTTACCCCAGGTAATTTTACTCTTTTACCCTTTGTGATCTGCATATAACCCTCCAGAACAGCGAATTTTGGCTGTTGGCAGACCCAACCCAGGATATTTTGATAATTTCAGGACGGTTCAGTTTGGTTATTGACATGTCAAACTCATAGACCTATAAATAGACCGATAAGGTGCCTTGAAAAGGTTGTTGAACCCTTTCAATCTTCTTCCTCCAAGGCACCTAGCTCAGCATTGGCTAGGAAGGGGAAGAGCTTCTGATTCTTCCGGGAAGAGGTGAGAGCAGCTGAGGCCTCAGCTTCAGGAAGGAGGGCAATCGATCTGCTCTTCTTCGGAAAGGAAGTTTCTGAGAGCCTCGTCTGTTTCTGATTCTGAGACTCACATCAAGGGGGTGGTTTGAGAAGATTAGTTGTGAGCTGCAACTTCAAGTCCGAACTCTAGATGAGGTCGGGTTACAGACTTCAACAATATATTTATTTGAAGATGCATTAATTAATTTACAGGGGTGGAGCTCGTGCTTATCGCGAGCAAAGTACTGTCACGGTTAGCCTTAGAGACAGAGCAGTGTCCCCTTCACTCATATACATATATACCTTGAAAGTATGTGAACCCTCTCATCTTTTGAAATTACAAAGAACTCATTTGTAAGCATGCACAAAATAACTCTCTTGCATAAATACTCGTTTAGAATGGAGCCAGGGGAGGTATCTTTTTGCAAACATGTTATGAAATATAAACTTACCAGCAAGATTCATATGCTCTCCTAAGAGAGATTTGGGCAAATAATATATATATATAGAGAGAGAGGCATGCAAGGAAAAACAGAATTATGTACAATTAATAAGTGTTTGAAGGTGATGAGAGAACCCGCTAACTCCTTTCCACAAAGAGTGCCTGCCGCTGAGCTCTGATCACCTCCTGAATCATGCATCCACGTCGACGGTTGTATCAATACGCTAATTAATTAGACATGATCACCTCCGGAATCTTTTGATCGAAGGGCAACTCTCTCACTCCCTCGATCTCCAGCTCTCAGTCATTGTTTCCGAACAATACTTATCGGCAATCCATTCAAAGGCAACGCAAAGGGGCCGAACTGAATTCCAGTTTGTAATCCGCAGAGAGACCACCTGAATAAAAAGAGAGCATATTATTCACTTCTTCAAACACATTTATCTATTTAGTTTAACTATAAATTATCCAAAAAAAAAATAAAATTAGAGATTGCACCACACCCATCTTTTGAATTTACATGAACCTCTGTTGTAAATTTACATTTCATTACAATCATGCATAGAATTTACTCTGCAAACACATTTATCTATGTAGTTTAACTATTAATTACTCAAATCTCTCATAAAAGTTAACATAATTCCAAATTGCACCCCCGAATTACATAAATCTTTAATATAAGTTCACATTTCATAACATGCATGCACAAAAATACCCTTATGTGATGAAATGTAAACTTGTAAGATAGAACCCGGGAAACGATCCTTTATTTTAATCTAATTTGAACCACACTAAGCTTTAATCGAGTCCCACGAACATCGCTTTTAATGATCAAGCTTGTTTATTTATCGTGGAGTCCTAGAAAATATGTTCAACGGGTGCTTTAATTCAAGAGCGATTACTCCGTACGTTGAGCTCAGTCTTTGAGATCGTGGGCATCCATTTTTCTTGATCCCGATTTACGGCAGGGCACAATGAACGTCAATGTGTATATGACAATCGAATTTGGAGGGATATATTTAATGGTCCGGATTGATTTTCATTTATCCAAGGGTATTAAATATTTTTGCTATTTGAAAAATAAAGAAGGATAGGATTACTGAATCCGTCGGATGAGACTTCTCTAAATTTGTACAACAAAATGGATAGTACAGATCCCAATTTGATGATAGAATGGACAAATGCTAGTAATTTTATGCTTAAAAAATGCTGTTAAGACTAACCTGTAGTTTGTGGTAAGATGATGCAGAAGAACAAGTATCTCCAGCTTGGCTAGCTCATTTCCAGGGCATGCATGGGATCCGTTTCCAAACGGCATGAACGTGTTCGGCTTTGGGGATATCTGCACCGCTCGTTGCATTCAGAATTTACTCGTCTAATTCTACTTAAAATTGACAGAAAAATAAAAGTCTTTTAGATCGTCAGCACGAGGCCAGCTTGTGAAAAGCTCTCGGCTTCTTCATTTTCATGGGTTAAATAGTAGGCATTGGCGATACCGTTAGCGGGCATTTGCCACCACCACCACCACCGCCTCAAAGAAGGCTAAAGACTCCCCAACCAAATAAGCGGATAAATAAGGATCCATTTGGCGCAACGTTTTTGCTCTGGTGAGTTTGGACAATAACACCACTGCCATAGAATGCATGTTTGACAAAACCATGGTTATGAATGCCAAAAAATAAAACTAATTTTGAACATAAAAGTGAATGAAATTCCTTAGGTGTGGTCGGGCATTCACGAATGACGGTTAATAACCACCGTGTTCACGACCGTCACCTTATCCTAAGTTCAATTTTAGAGAAGTGTTTGAAGCAAACAAAAAAATAGTTGCTCTCAGTCTAAAAATTGCTTTGTGGACGGCCATTTTCCAAGAAAATTTTCAATGTTTCAATGCGTGAAGCATCAAAATGTCAAGAATCATTAGATCCAATTGAAAAGGAAGTTGGAGATAAACCTGTGTGAATTTTAAAGACTTCACAATTGCAATCTCTCCATATTGTTTCTAGGAAGAAAATTTATAACAGCAAAAAAAATTAAATCTCCAATACCATTTCATTGGTTTTTTGGCACATTGCATCTACTATTTGCTCCTACTTAGCACATTGCACCCCCAAGATTTTAAATATGCCACTTTGCACCACCCATTTGCAATTATTTTGGCACTTTACCGTTCAACTTCCTCACCAATAGACATTTACGTCTAATTCCTTGAGGTACAACCCCTTGAATTTAAGGAATTTTGGCCTCATCTGAACGGAAAATACCCCTTAAATTTAGGGCGATGTTATTAGGAGTCCTACGATGACTATTCGCAGTCCTAAAAAGTAAAAACACCTAAAACAGCCATCTATAATCCTAAAAACATTTAAATTCATTAGACTGCGAATATAAATGGACTGCTTTTAGCCATAATAGCAGTGTTTATAATCATGCCCTAAATTTAAGGGTGAGTGCAAAATGCCAAAAAGTACAATGTCCCAAAAAGCCCTATTTCAATACTAGCAAATCAGGTAGATTTGGGGAAAATGGATCATTACCTCAAATCTGGAGGGATCGAAATTTTCAGGGTCGGGAAAGTTTTCTGGACTGTGGTGAATGTTTCTGAACAGGGGCAGAACTTTCCATCCCTTCGGTATGAGATACCCTGCAAACGAAGAGATCCTCAGTATGAAATCAGCTAAATCGATCAAACAATATAGCGATTCAACAAACTTCAAACGGTTTAATGGCCAAATCAGCTAAATCGATCAAACAATTTCACGATTCGATATAGCTAGAAGAAAGTCTAATGGCCAAATGAGCTCAATCGATGAAACGATTTAAAGATTGAACAAAGGTTTAATGGCTAAATCGAACAAACCTTCGTATTCGACATCCTCCACCGCCTCCCTGAAAGTGAAAGAGAGGATCGAAGCCACCCTCATCGTCTCCTGCATCACCCTGCAAGTGAAGGGCATGCTCTTGATGTCCGCCAAATCCAAAGCCCTCCCCTCCTTCCGCCTCCTAACATCCTCTTGCTCTTCCTGCGCATCAATTTTGTTTTTCCTGAATAAATTTTGCCGATCATCAGATCAAACCCTAATCCAGAGTTAAAAGAATCTTACGGTGACGAGATGCAGGACGGTTGGATTCTCGGCGAGGTACTTGAGGATCCAGGTGATGACGCTGGCGGTGGTGTCTCTGGCGGCAAAAATGACTCCGATGACATTGTCGGCGATCTGATCGTCGGTGAGAGCCTCCTTTTCGTCCATGAAAGAGGCGAGGAGATCGACGGAATCATCAGAGCCGCTGCTTCGCCGCCGGAAAGAGATGATCCGAGCGACGAGGACGCCCAGCTGCCGCCTCGCCTTCATCGCCCGGTGGAAGAGGGTTCCCGGAATGTTCAGGGGCATGCTGTTATACCCCTTCTCCAGCGTGTAGTAGCACTGCTTCAGCTCCTCGATGTACGATTTGCCCTCTTTTCCGAATATCGACAGCAGAGCCACATTGAGGGCGTACTGCAATTAAGCGCTTAATTATTATCCATAATTAAATATATTTAATTAGTAATAATAAAATAATGCGATTACTATTCTAATATCTCCTCGAAAATGAGGTTCAATTAATATTTGTATAGATTTAGGCTTTATTTGGTTAGGCGGTGACGGGAGAGCCAGCGGATGGAAATGGGGGATTGGGATCAGAGGGGAGGAGGTTAAGGCTGAGGAGGAGGATGACTTTCTCCTTACCGCGGGAGCAAACAGAGCAAACGCTGTCGGCAGACTGTTTGTTTTTTCGCTGTCTAGCGACATTTGCTCCAAATGCTAGCATGAAAAGCTTAAACAAATGAAACCTTAAAGTTATTTGGATTAAACCATATAAATTTTTTATAAAATGCCCCAAGCCCACATAATTTTGTAAACAAGCAAATGTTGACATAGAAATTATGTGTGATTCACACCTAATCCTAAGTTAAGGTGTTATGGATGAAATAAATGAGCAATTTTTGACTATTATTATTTTTTCAAATTTAAAGATATGTTTGGGTTGTTAGAGTTGGAGCAGTGAGAATAAGAAAATGATGAATAATTGAGGGGAGAATTTTACAATGACATTTTTTTACACAATAAATAAATAAATTTACTTATTATTATTATTTTACAACATAATTAAACAAATATAAAGTCATGTATTTTTAAAAAAAGTTTAAAAATATAATTGTAGAAAAGATATAAGATGTATCCTTAAACTATTTTACAACTATATTTTTGTTGAAAAAATGGGTCTCCATTGAAAGTGTACATTATTTTGTAACAATTTTGCAGCAAAATTTGATCTGTGCGTGATATTCATTGTGCGATCATTGAATGCATATTTGACAACACAATTGTTATAATGGTTCATGACCAGTGTGTTCATGAGCCTATTCCAAACAAAGCCTAAATTTGAACCAAAAATGTTTAATCTGACCTGTTCAAGTATAAATAGAATTCACCAACTTAAAATGATTATTTTCATCATAAAATATTTTATAAGTGAAATATTATACTTATACAATTAATATAATCAGTTAATCACACTTCCTATTCTACGGGGATGATCGCAGGATTTCAGGATCTATGTTCTCACGCGATCACCGGAAAAAAAACCAATTAATGAATCATCAAAAGATTATGAAAACTCAAATACCGTCTTCATCTCCTGGTAGGTGTTGATGAACCCGGCGGCTTCGAACGAGGAGAGGGAGCTCAACGCCAGCTCTTCGACGGCGGCGACCTTCGATCGGAGGGCGGACGGCATGAACGCGCGGAGGAGAAGTCGCCGGAGTCTGGCGTGGTAATCTCCCAGCTGGAAAAATATTGCCTGCGGTCCGATCATCCGCTCCTTGCTCGCCGGAAAGGTGGGCTTGAAGAGATTGGGTTTCGTCACGAGCACGAATCTCGCCGCCTCCGGGCTCGACACCATGATGCACGGGCAGCCGAGTATGTGGGTCTTGAACACCGGCCCGTACCTCCTCTGTTTCTCGGCGAAGAAGCTGTTGGGATTGTTCGAGTAGAGCTGGAAAGTCTCCCCGATGTACGGCCACCCCATCGAGCCCGGCGGCAGACGCTTTTTTGCCGTTTTGGCGCCGGAGGTAACTGCCGGAATAAACCGTGGAAGGAGGCGGTAAAGGAGGAGGCAGAGGACTGCGAGGAGGAAAACAGGGGGGAAAGGCATTGGAAAAAACAGAACAGGGCAGGGCTGGGCTGCGCGGTGGCGGTTGAAAGTGATGATGGGGTTTTATTTATAGTCAGAGCCGGTGGGTGGGTACGTGGCAGAGACAGCTCTTCGTTTTAATCATTTCAGTTATAATTATTAATTATTATTATTATTTCATTCTTTAAAATTATACTTATTAATTATTATTATTTTATGCAATATTAGTTTTTTTATTAATAAATAGATTAATAACTCTCTATATCGCATTACCGACTTGGCGTCCCATTTAAAAATTCATAAAATGGTAGACGAGTGATAGTGCCACCGTAATGACGACCGTCGAAGCTCCTACCACTCATGTCTAGGCCTGCAAACGAGTCGAGCTCGAGTCGAGCTCATCAAAAAGAGCGGCTCGAGCTCGAGCTCGAGCTTCTTTTTTCGAGCTCGAGCTCGAGCTCGAGCTCGACGAGCCTATTTTAAAAGGCTCGGGCTCGAGCTCGACGAGCACGGTTCGAGCTCGAGCTCGAGCTCGACGAGCTCGAGCTCAGCTCGACGAGCTCGAGCTCAGCTCGAATTTTTTATTTTATTAATAATATAAAACTATTACTGTAATAATATTATATTAATATAATGTTAATAATATAATATATTAAAATATTTAATACTAATAATATATATTATTTATACTAATAATATATATTATTTTAAAAGGCTCGGCTCGCGAGCTCGTGAACAGGTTTAATTAGGCTCGAGCTCGGCTCGAATCAGGCTCGAGCTCGACGAGCTCGAGCTCGAGCTCGACATGCTCGAGCTCGAGTCGAGCTTTTTTCGAACCGGCTCATCGAGCTTTCGAGCCGGCTCAACTCAACTTGCACCCCTACTCATGTCAGTGGAGCGCATTAGAGGATTGGCTGTCGATCGGAGAAATGAACTCTGGGGATGTGAGTGAAGTAGTTCTGTGACACTATCGTGACTGAGGTACTATCGCAGCGGCACGATGTTCCCTCGTATAGTGTTGTTGTTGTTCGTCCGATTTTTCCCAGGTCTAGAGAATCGGACAGCCTTATCTCGGGGTCGAATCAGGCGGGCAAACAGTTAAGAAAACCGCAGCAAACACCAAGAAGAGTTTTTGACGTGGAAAATCCGGAAATGGTGAAAAACGACGTGGTTGGATCTGTGCTGAGACAGATTCAACTAGATCTCGTGTCTTTATAAGGGTTGGAGTTTGATCTCGGAGGGCGACATACCGCTACTCAGTTACAAGTGTAGAGAATGAACTATAGCGAGGAGGAAACAACTAAGTTCTCGGAGTCTCGATGGAAGCGCTCCGGCGTTGAGATGACGTTGAGGTCGCAGAAACTTGGTGGAAGCGTTTCAGATGGAAAATCTTCTAAATCCACGAAACTTCTGGAGGGAGCGCTCTCGTTGATGCGGAACCTAGATGGGAGCGCTCTTGCGGGCGCGGTTGATGTCACTTGAGGCGTGAGGAAACCTTGGGCAAGGAGGAGATCAGATTGAATTCCTGAGTGAAGAATCGGCCTAAATCCACGATCTCGTCGGAAAAACTTAGAGGTCTCTATTTCCTCTGAAGTTGTTTGGCTTGAATTAAAGGCCTGATGGTCTATTTATAATTTTTTGGAGTGTCATAATAGTAATTGTGTCGGAGAGTGATTTGTGCTTGAGAATGAGGTCACTGCATTTCGATAGCGTAGATTGCCAATTTTACCAAAATGACAAGAGTGCTCCCTTCCCTCCGGACAGTTAGGGCGGCTCGGGCAAGGTGCCCGGAGGCGACGACGGCCGGAGAGGGGCCGACGGTGAAGGAGGCGGCCGACATCAAAGGAGGCGGCCAGGGACGACAAGGGTCGCCGGCGGCGGCGGCGATCGCCGCCCCCGCCTGCGCGTGGGGGAGCGCTGCTTCGCGCGCGTGCTGGGCACGACCGTGCAAGGGTGCGTTGGGAGCGGCCGTGCTAGGGTGCGTTGGGAGCGGCCGTGCGGTGCGGGGCCGCATGCGGCCGCGGCCGCGCGCGCCGCGCGTTGCGCGACACAGCTGTCCGCGCGGGCGTGGCCCTGCGGCCAGACATGCTGGCCGCACGCTGCCCTGCGACCATGCAGGCTGGCCGCACGGGGTGTGACCACGTGGGTTGGCCGCATGCTGGTCGAGAGCGCATGGAGGCCTGATCGCGCGCCGGTCGGGCATGTGCGCGGGTTCAGCCTTCCTCTTTGGTGTTTTTGGGACGCCCGGCTTTGTGTGCATCCGGCTTGGCCGGTTTGCTTGCCCCCATGTCTTTGCTCTAAAACTTTCCTGATTTAACTTAGAAAATTCAAGGGAGAACCCATCAAAAGCACTCGTAATATTATGAAATTGTATTGATTACATTTAAAATTTAATATATATTTACATATTCCTATACCTTTATATAACATAAAGTTGTTTTATTATATAAAATTTGTTGGTTTGGTTGGTAAGGACATTGTATTAATGTTGTAAGTTAGGAATTCAAATCTGTCATTTTTTTTTCAAAAACTATATCCAATGCGATGTGCCGCTAGGGTTGTTTTGATGATCTATCAGGATTGCAAAACTATTTTTTGGAATGTATTATAGATATATGAGAAAAAGTAAAATTTGCCCTGTTCATTTGCACCGTTTTCAAGTAGCGTTTTCGTGTTAAGTTTTCGCGGATCAAATATAGCCACATAAGTGTTCGTTTGGCTATGTTTGACACGGTTTTGGTTTTGAGATGAAAAAACAATATGTTTTCATATCTTCTAAATTTGTCTGGCCCCAAAACAGACTTGACGAGGTCTGTTTTGGGCGGTTTTCAGAATAGACGGTTCTTCTCTTCTTCCCTTCTTCCGCGGCGGGCGAGCTTTCTTCCGTCGAAAACAAGCCTCCCGACGCCTTTTCTGGACCAGATCGGTGCTTCTACAGACAACAGTTCTTCCGATGAGCTTCAGAACGAGCCATTTCTACACCGGATCGGTGCTTCCTGAAAATAAAATACATGCAGCCATTTAATCTTTGTACAGATCGGCGAACGAGCTTCAGATTTTTTCCGGTGAAGCTCTTCACATTTTTTTCCGAACGAGCTTAATTCAGATTTGTGAAATTAAGAAGTTTAGAAGATTCAATTGGAAAGATCCACAAATCAGGTTAATTTGAAATCCCCAGCTCAAACTGAAAACTATGAGTCAAACAAACATAATTTTTCGTTTTGCCTCAAAACAAACTTGAAAACCATGTTGCAAACGAATATAAATTTTCGTTTTAAAAGTGTTTTCGTTTTGAAGCAAAACAAAAACAATAAATGAAAACGGTGCAAACGAACGGACTAACGGATCTCAAATTTAGGTTAAAATTGAGCGAGAGTTGAGTTCTTAACTTGTTTAGTAGAAAGTCACACCTGTCTCACACACGGCCAACATTGGAGCCTCCTTCGCCTGAGTCACATGCCATGGTGTATTGGGGACGAAGCGAACATGCATCATCGATAACACTGTAATCCCAAAAGCCTATAAGACTGCAAACCGTGTCCTCATCTCCATTAATGGCCTTGAGAGATTGTTTATGAAAATAATGGACACTAAATTTCTCAAATACTATAATTTTTTTGTACATGTGCTGTAATACCGGTCAACAGTGTAGTGGCTTAGGACACGTGTCTTTCTGTGGGACATACCATATGTACCTCCACCTGCACAACAATCTGCAATTCACTTGATCCTGCTTTTTACTCTGTTTGGGAGGACTTATTTTCACCGTTTAAGCGGTTACGATCACATGCATCAGATCATAATTAAAGTCCGGTTCATGCAGTCGTAACCGCTTGACCGGTGAAAATAATTTCCCCCAAACAGAATCTAAAAGTTATGTAACATTTCCGTTTTAACATTTTTTGTACGATAAGCACTAGCTAACATATTTTGAGAAAATTGTTTCTTCGGTCCGGGTCCCAGACTGGCGTCTAGGACTAATGAGAAGCAAGAACTACATGTGTCATGCGCCAAAGTGTATGGCAGAAGTCACAAATGTGTGAGCCCCACATCCTTTGCAAGCGCTCGTTCGTCCCCGACAGAAAATCTCCTTTTTGAGAGCTTTTATGAGTGACATCTGGAGAGAGACGCGGACAAAAAGTTTTGAAAATCATTACAATGGATAGTTGAAATTTTAATTTTTGATTGAGAGTATTAAAAATACGTAGATTTGAAATGAAACTATAAAAAAAGATGATGTATTTAGGCATTAGTGAGATTATGACAGAAAATAGAGCACATTAACTATAAAGGATTGGATCCTACTATAATAAGACTCAAGTGTTGTTGTTGTAGTATTAAAAGCACGTGCAAATATAACAAGAATTTTGTTTGTTTGCACTACGGATTGATTGACGGGCATAATCCAAGAAATGGTAGGCATGAGACGACACTCAAATAAAAAACTAAATAAGTTGTCATTTCAAAAAAAAAAGGTTTAATTTTAAAGGACTTTTTTTATATGTAATAGCTTTCTTCAATATTTTGAAAATAATTTGAATTAAAAAAAATGTTTTAGGACCTTGTAAATTTTTGTTGATAATATTTGATGTTTTTTTATATTATTTAGTGAGAGTTTATTGACAAATTGGCATCATTGATAGTCTTATATTTATTCTTGGTGTCAACTAATTTTCACCTTAATGCATTTACATGTTGCTCAACTTTTTCTATAAATTTATATTTTTATATCATTTAATTTTTACCAACATTTTATGTTTTTAGATTTTATTTTGGGTCCCGCGTCATCATTGTGGGCGGTGGCAAGGAAAAGTTTTTTGATCCGGCTCCGTCTCCCGATTTGGAGACAGGGCCGTTCTGATTAAGACAAATGGCATTGATTTTTATTAATGTTGTGCTGGCTGTATGACTCAAAATTATATTTCCGCGATAGTTTTTGATCGTAAATAGTTATCTCTCATTCCGTCGGACCCAGAGCTTCCGACAGTTGTTTTGAGATTTCAAAGAGCCGTCTTTTTTCTTGCCGCCCTAACGAGTTTCAAGTGGTGTTTAAGGCAATACTTCTTCTTTATCCTCGCATTCCAAACCTTCATTGTAGATATCATTTAGGGTTTAGGCAAAATGTTGAACAAAGGCGACAAAATAGGGTTTCAGAATGTTGTTAGAAAGCAGAGTGCTACATTTCTGATCACTGAAGGTTTGCATTTTCTTTTATTACATGTAATAATTTTTTGTTATCCAGCAACCTGTGTTGGATAATGTATCAGTTTTGCTTAACTTGCGATCAGTTATGTTATCTTGCGACAAATTTGTTTCTCTTGCGATCAATTTTATTTCTCTTGTGATCGTATTTCTTTAACTTGCAATCATATTTGTTGAACTTGCAATCATTTATGTATTCTATTTTCTAGAGATGGAGAGGAGCTCCAAAGTAAGTAGAACACACTTGTTGTGTACCAGATGTTTTGTCTCTGCATTTTGCGAGTTAGCAGTACATGTAATATCCAAACTGAAAGGTGGAAGCAAGAAGTTAATTGACAATTGCGGCATCACACACTTATTTGATCTGCCATGACTGCTGCAAAATGTCCCATTAATTTATGCTCTCAGAGTATGTTTTTCTCCCAATGATTATACATCTGTGTTAGCGGCAAAAAATTTTTTTTCACCGTCAATGAAGTAGCATCAATCCTAGGATTACCAAATCGGGGTGATGAGATAGTTATTAGAACTAAACCATAAGCCACAATGACTAGAAGTACCTTAAAGAGGAAGATGACAAATATGAGTTCAGATAAATACAATTGTATAACCCCTATTCGTCAAGGGTTAACGGTCAACAATCTGCAGTCAACAATTCAACAAACAACACCTGTACATAAAGGTCCGATCATCATTCAAATGACCAGCATGGGGAAAGTGGACGTTTAGACCCAAGCGAGAATCATACTCGCTAGGTCGCTCGACCACCCAACAATGCAGGCGAGCTTCAAAGACTTTTTAGTACAGGAGAGCTCCGAACAGTACCAATGGCGAGCAACAGCAATACTCGCCTAGCAGGCGACTTCCGACCAATACCACAGGTGATCGCCAGCCTATACTCGTCAGTATCCGAGTCAAGTCGCCAGAAGGCTACAATCGAAGATCGCAGAACTGGGTCTCCTCGCCTAAAGCCCCCCCCCCACCCCACTTTTTTCCCTATAAACATGACCCTAGAGGTTTAAGAATATGGAATTCAATATCTTGAAAAAGATCTTGACCACTAATTTCCTTGGACTTTTAACCGAGCCTTTGGATCCTTTCTCTGAAAATGCAAGTTCCCGGCTAGTGTCCCCCTTGTACCCTGTACAACCTTGGGCTCGCGGGAGGCGGTTCAAGCAGCAGGACAGAGAAGCTGGCGAGAGGAATTGAAGAGGCGAGTGAGACCATGTGGTCCACTCGCAGAAGGCGAGAAGGGGCTCGGCACTGGAGGCGAGACCTCCTTTAGGGCGCGGGCTGGTCCTTGAGGGCGAGATGGCTCCCATAAGGCGGGAGGCCAGCGAGATGATCGGGTGAGCCCGTCTCGCCCGCTACTCATTTCCCCACTCACCATATAGGAAAAAAGTTGTTTTTACTTTCTTACCCCCAAGGGGGATTTTACTCTTCTACCCAAGGTAATTTTACCCTTCTACCATTTGTGGTCTGCATATAGCCATTCAGAACAGCGGAGTTTGGCTGTTGGCTGACCCAACCCAGGGTATTTTGGTAATTTCAGGTCGGTTCAGTAAGGTTATTAGCAGATCAGGCTCAGAGGCCTATAAATAGACCGATAAGGTGTCTTGAACAGGTTGTTGAACCTTTCCATATTCTTCCTCAGAGGCACCTAGCTCAGCATTGACTAGGGAGGGGGAGAACTTCAGGTTCTTCCGGGTAAGAGGTGGGACCTCCGAGCTGAGACCTTCGGTCTGTTTCTGGTCCTGTGACCCACATCGAGAGGGTGATTCAAGAAAGTAAGTGTGAGCTGCAGCTTCAGGTCCGAACTCTAGTTGAAAGCTGGTGACTGGTTTTAACATACCCTGCTCGGTCATCTTTGGTTGTAGAGGGAAGCTTCTTCTAAGCATCTGAGTACATGGTGAGTCCTCTTTATCGTAGCACCTGAGGTCCTTTTGGTTATCCACATACTTCTGCATTTTAGCCCGTTTAACCGTCGAGCCCGACCGCTAGACCAGTAACCTTAGGCTGCAATTATCTGAATTTTGGATAAGAGATTTTCTCGGCTTCAACACTTTGGTGTGATGAGCGCGAATCATAGTCGAGGAGGAAAGTTTCACAAGTAGGAGAGATGACGAATGAGGTGAGAATGAGGAGATAGCTGACAACTCGGCGGGAGTCAGCAACTCGGCGAGAGGAGACGACTTTGTGTCCGTGGAGGTTTTCGAGGAGTTTGCGAGGAGGATCAAGAGGTCCATTCTAGCAGGGTTCCTTCCTCACCCCGATATCACAACGACCTCGCCTCGTCGCGTGACATCGTTAGAGGAGAAGGAGCAGCCTAGGCGAGTAGGTAAGGAGCAAACAAGAGATGAGCAGGAATGACCAATGCAGTCACAGTACCGACCGACAAGCTACCAGGGGATTAAGTTTCGAGATGCGGAACAGACAACGAGGTTCCAGGATACTTGGTCGGGGGAGATTATGACCCGATCAGACATCTCCAATGATTTGAGGACGTAGTGTATATCCGTAACATGACCGATGCATTCAAATGCAGATTCTTCTCCATCACCTTTGCAGGGAAGACAAGAGACTGGTTCCACAGCTTCCCAGAGGTTCCATCTACCACTTCGAGGACCTACGTCGGGGTCTGATGGAGAGGTTCACGACGTCTAAGAAGAGGAAGAAGGAAGCAATCACTCTCTTCAAGATCATGTAGGGGCAGTACGAGAGTCTTGGACATTACATCGACTCTTTCCAAGTGGAAGTTCCAAAAGTCGATGAGGTAGATAGCTTCACCTTGCAGTTGGCCCTAAAGTTTGGGCTAAAGCAAGGGACTCTTCAACCTGACGTCAAATCTAAGCCCCCGATATCTTTTGAGTAGTGTAAGACCCCATTTTTTTCTTTTTCAAATCCGGGAGTCTTATACCCAGAATCGCCGTTCGTCCCTGAACGCCTAACTTAGCCTAAGATAAAAGTGGCATCTTTATCCAAACTCAATGAGGCCAAAAAAAGTCACCTTAAACTTAAAGAGAGCCTTTATCCCCATTGAGCAACTAAACATATAAAAATATTTTTTTTTTAAAAAAATATATAATATATACTCATAAATATACAAAATATTTTATTATATTCCTATATTTTTATATTCATGGGAAGCTGAACTCCACCCAGCTGAAAATCTGCTTCCAGGTAGTGCACTAACCGATGCAGCACATTATAAATATACATGCTGGCCGCGCGAACTTATCACTGTCTAAAAAAATCGATGATGGGGATGCGCTCAATTCCTCAGCATGATATATTTTTTAATTCAAAAAGGTTTTTATTGTTAATAATAAATAAATAAGATAATTGTTAACCGCAATCCGTTGTTAGCTAGTCGTATTTCAAAATCTCTTAATTTTTTACGTTTTTTCTAAATATGTCTTGTAAATGTAATATTAGGAAAAGTACTCATCACGAAAATTGTAAATCGTGTCGAGATCTACAACTTTTGTGTTGATCACTTTTCCTAAAAATGCTTGTACAAGGCGTATTTAGAAAATTTAGAAATACCCCTATGCCCAGGTTTTGCGTCTTTCAGAAATACCCCTTGTACATGTAATTTCAGGAAAAGTGTTCCACACGAAAGTTGTAGATCTCGACGAGATCTACAACTTTTGTGTTGAACACTTTTCCTGAAACTGCATGTAAAAGATGTATTTCGAAAGGCGTGAAAAATTACAAAATTTGAGGTGCGACTAGCAATAACGGGTTGTGGTTAACAATCATCATAAATAATCATATATAATGTATAATTACTGGATTGTTACGAGCATCTATTGTGGATATGATCACAGCTTTCATACTGGCACATCAAAAAATTTTATAATATTAATTAAAAATATCAACCCCAAAATTAAACACAGAACTATTGGAGCATAAAACAACCAAAAAGAAAAGAAAAAATGCAAAACATAAGCCCTTTGATAGCCTGATACATCTTATATCATCTTTTTACATGAACAAAAAATTCCCCATAATGTGGATTTGGACTTGTACTCTGACCAGCAACCTAAACTGTATTAAGGAGAGATTTTTCGGTCCGGGGCCCCGTATTCAAGTTGGAGATGGTGCGTTCCGATTTTGACACGTGGCGAGTTATTTATTATTTTTTCGTGCTCTTCTTTGACAAAAAAATTTTGACTATTCACCGTGCAGGAGAAATCTAAATGAACGCAAGATATACAAAAGTGATCGCAGGAGAAACCTAAATGATCGCAATAATTTTGGATTTCCTTTTCCACGCATTTCCTTTTACTACATGCAATAATTTTGGATTGTCCAGTTAATTGTATAATGTATCAGTTTTGATTTACTTACGTTCAATTTTATTTTAATTTTTGCGTTCTTTTTCGTATATCTTGCGATCAGTTTTGTATATATTGCGATCATTTTTATATATCTTGCGATCATTTAGGTTTCTTCTGCGATCATTTTTGTATATCTTGCGATCATTTAGGTTTCTCATGCGATCATTTTTGTAAATCTTGCGATCATTTAGATTTCTCCTGCGATCAACTTTATATATCTTGCGATCATTTAGTTTTCTCCTGCGTGGTGAATAGTCGAAATTTTGGACAAAGAAGAGCGCGCGAAAAGATTATAAATAACTCGTCACGTGTCAAAATCAATACGGCCCCTTCTCCAAATCTGGAGACGGGCCCGGACCGAAAAATTTCCCTTAAGTAAGCAAGCAATATACAAGTTAGTTAAGTAATTTTTAACAATAATATTTGTATTGAGGCAAGGTAATTTTTACACACCGTTTCAAGTAACACCCAAATTAACTATATCATCGTCAAGTTTTTTTTACACGCAAATTAATCTGCATGAAATAGTCAAGTGAAAATATCAATTATGATGGAGTCTCCTACAATTTATAGGAATTTTGGGATGCAATTAGTCGGAATTCTATGTCCCCCACTAATTGAGTGGGGAGTTAAGGGAAAAACTGCCTCATGCACGATCCACGAGCCCCATCCACCTGCGATCTGCACACCAATCTCCGGGCGCACGATCCCTCCACCGCACTAATCGCCTCCCTCCACACTTGGTCGACGCTCTCCCGCCGCGCACGGCTGACAGCCCCTAAGCTGGCCGTCCTACCTCCATGCTCTGCCGGCCGTCCCTAGGTCAGGTGCCTCTGCGGCAGACAGTGCAAGGCCGACCCCCGCCGAGCGGGGCCTGCCGCCTTAAACGCGATCGGCGCAAGGCCGGTCCCCCCGCCACGCAGGGTCGGCCTCCCCTAGGCAGACTGCCCACAAAGACGACCGACGCAAGGCCAGCCACCTTCGCGTCGGGCTGGCCACCCTAGACCGGCCGGCCCCAAGGTGACCGGTACCCGGCCGCCCCTAAGGTGACTGGTGCTCGGCCGCCCCCAAGACGAGTTCACCCTAGGTACTCACGTTATATGTTTATTTCCTTTTTTGACTTCGCTTTTGCATGGATTAGCAGATGCTCGCGAGTTCTCCTTAGATACTAATGTTATATATTTATTTACCTGTTTTTTTTTTACTTCTCTTTTGCAGAGATTAACAGGTATTCACGAGTTCTCTTCAGGTACTCACGTTATATTTTAAATTTACCTGTTTTTGAATTCTCTTTTGCAGAGATTAGCAGGTGTTCGCGAGTTCACCTAAGGTACTCATGTTATATGTTTATTTACCTGTTTTGACATCTCTTTTGCAGAGATTAGCAGGTGTTCGTGAGTTCACCTTAGGTACTCATGTTATATGTTTATTTACCGCCCCCAAGACAATCGACGCTCGACCTTCTATGTGATCGAGATAGAGGACGAAGAATCCTGATGACATGTTGCCTTGGAAAATGCTGGTAGATGGAGCCTCAAGAAGACATTCCATTGATGTCGAGGTACTGTTGGAAATCTCCCAGGGGACCAGGATAGAGCAAGCCATGACGATACATTTTCTCATAACAATCAACCAGGTAGAGTATGAGGTCGTGATCGCAAGACTACGACTGGCCAGGAGCTGGGGTACAAGATGTGGAGGTGCTTACAGACTCGATGGTGGAGGCGTCATAGGTCAGAGGAGAATTTGAGGCGAGAGAGCCCACCCTCATGAAGTACTTGGCCAAGGTTAAGCATCTCATCATGGCATTCCGAACCTTTTCCATTCAACACGTACCACGAGAATAAAGCGCCCCAGCTAATTGGTTGGCCAAGTTTTGACCCCGTGCTAGAGGTACTCTGACAGATTTATTTTGCCCATCCATCAAGGACGACAAGTTGATGGAGGTAGATCAACACCCCTCATGGATGGATCCTTTCATAACTTTTTTTAACAACAGGTAGGTTTACGGAGGAGGTCTCGGTTCAAAAACGCTTCAGGCATAAATCAATATACTACCTGGTGCATGATAGAGGATTGTATCGGAAGATCCTTTCAGGGCTTCTGGCACGGTGCGTGGCCGAAGAGCAGGTCCCAAAGATCTTCGAGGAAGTCCACTCCGGAGAGTGCAACAATCACTCGGGAAGCAGGTGTAAGACCCCTCCTCTTAGCAGGGAGTTACCTGAGTCTTTGTTGAATTCTGTGAAGTGAAAGTGGGTGAATGGAAGGCTTGGGAAACCTATCCGCGCGGACTACGCAGACTGGGTTGGCGGACTGCCAGGTCGGCAGGGATGTTGCAGGCGGTTTGCTCTGTGGCGGCCTGGGCGGTCTGTTCGCGCGGACTACGCGGACAGCAGCGGCGGTCTGACAGGCCAGGATATGCTCAGCAGGCGGTTGACTCCCAGGAAGTAACCGGGCGGATAGGAATGTTATCCGCGGAGTCCGGCTTGAAGCGGACTGAAGAACTGGAGCTCGGCAGACCGGTTTGGCAGTTGCCTTGGTCTTGCTCTAGTGAAGCGGCAAGTGGAAGCCGCGGAGACCGCCGGTCAGCGCGGACAGAAACTGGAGGTCGCCCGGTATGGCGGGCTAGATCCAGTGTCCGCCAGTAAGTGCGGACTGGCCCTTGTGGCCAGCGGACTGGACTTGGTGGGATTTGAACCAAGTCCAGGATGGCTCAGTCCGGGGAGATCGCGCAGTGGAGCGCGGGATGGTTTCTCAGTCCGCCAAGCGTAGTAGAAGTGCAGTTGCCTTGTTTGCTAGCTTGGGAAATGCGGACTGGAGAATTGCTTGTGCAGGAGCGTGCGGACTGGAGCCGGAGTCCGCTGAGTCCGGTTTAGCCTTGTGACGAGGTTATGGACTCAGGAGTTGCGGACTGGAGTCTGCTGTTAGCGGACTGGATTGGCGTGTCCGCTAAGTCCGGAGGTGCCTTGGCAATGAGGTAATGGACTTGGTATATGCGGACGGAAGCCGGGTGTCTGCTGAGTCCGGCAGGTGCCTTGATGGCGAGGCTGCGGGCTCGGGTTTTGCGGGCTGATGCCTTGTCCGCAGAATGGCGGACACGGCTGTTGTGGAGTCCGGCTGTGGTGGTCCTGGCTTGGTCTCTGGCGGCAAGACGGGCTGGATATTAGAGTCCGGCCTTGGAGAAGCTGGGGCGGACTGGCTATCTGCACAGGAGCGGCGAACTGGAAGGTGTGTCCGCGGGCTGGCAGACACACTTGTTCTAGCCGCGGGTTGTGGCGGTGATCCTATCGGCTAGGGCGGTGACCATACTCATCGTCGTGCCTATAAATAGGACCCATGTCACATCAGGAAATAAGGAACCTAGACCGAAGTAAGTGAACAGTAATTGAACTCGCGTAAGTTGCTGCGGTCTGGACTTTGTGTCCGCGCGGATAGAGAGTTGACCCGGTTGTGCTGTGCAGGTTGTGCGGATAGCGCTGGGAAGCCAGGACTTGGCTCTGATTGACGGTCAGGGACAGTGCGGACTCTGCGGTTAAGCAACAGGCGGTAAACAGCAGGTCGCGGATAGCGACCAGGCGGTCTTCTCTTTGGCGACTTGGTTCGGGGTTCAGGAAGTCGCCTGCTTCAGGCGGACTGTTCCTTTCGGTGACGCAGCTTGTGCGGTCTGGCGGCGTGCAGACCGGCGGTGAAGAGCTAAGCATTGGAATAAGGGGTGAGTCCGCGCGGCTTGGGTTGCGGTCGGGCGACCTGGCGGACTGAGCGGACTCCACAGCAGTAGGTCGGCGGCTTGTTGATTGAGTCCGCGCGGCTTGTGTTTTGTTCTTGTCTTTGTAACTGTCTCTGCTCTCCCGGTGTTGGGTTTTGGTGAAGCATGTCTCGCCATGTATGTCTCGCCTTGTAAAGAAGTTTGCTCTTGATCAATAAAGAAGCTTGTGCTGCATGTGTTGCTGGTTGTTACTGCTTTGTTGAGATAACCCCTGCTAACTCCACGATCCGGGAAAACTTTCAACATTATAAGTGGGCGTATTCTCCTTCGGTTTGTTGAGTTTTCAGCAGGGTATCCAAGGGGGCGTCTGCGGTTGCTCGTCTGTAGAGGAAACCAGTGGTAGAACCATGGCAGTGGAGGATGCAAGCTGTCTTGGTATTGATCTTCTTACAGAGGCGAACTGTGAACGGTGGAAGTCCTGTATGAAGAGCTTTCTTCTTGGCGAGGACCTTTGGGAGGTTGTATGCGGAGCAGGAAGACAAGAGGATACTGCTGGCAATGCTGAGGCGATGAGAGCTTGGAAGGAGGCAAATGCGAAAGCGGAGTCTATTCTCAAGCAGGTGATCTCATCAGAGCTCTTGGACCACATCAGTGGATGTCGGTCAGCTGCGGAGGTTTGGACTTCCCTTGATGGGTTGTTCAGGAAGGAGCTGAAGGTTGCTGCGGATGATGGTCCTTCTACTTCATATCAGGAAGAAAGGAGTGTTTCTCCTAGGCGTGATAGGAAGAGGAAGGAAGGACCACGGTGCTATAAATGCAAGCAGCAAGGTCATCTTCGGAAGGAGTGCAAGGTTGTCTTGCTCTCGGCGAACGTAGCTCAGGTAGGGAGGAAGGAGAAGAACGTAGTTGGGATTTCAACTAGTTCTGGAGTTGATCGGAGTAATGCCAGTGATAGTGCAGCTATCTGGCATGAAAGACTGGGGCATGTAGGGATGGACAAGCTGAAAGCAATGGCGGAAAGAAGACTCGTAAGAGGCTTGCATAGATTGTCATCCTATGGCGATGGTCGGGGGTGTGCAGGATGTCAGGAAAGTGGAGCCTATCGCTTCATGGTCGACAAAGCACAATCCAGATGTAATGCACCATTGGCGGTTGTCCATTGTGCTCTGGTGGGACCGACCATCACGGCCAGTCTTGGAGGCAGCAGGTTCATGCTGATATTGGTTGATGACTATTCTGGGTATACTTGGGTATACTTCATGAAGAAGAAGTCCAACATGGTACGCTTGTTTGTGGAGTTCAAGAAGCTTGTCGAAGGCCAGCTTGGCCGGAGGATCAAGGTGTTGAGGACAAGTTTCGGTGGTGAGTTTGCCTCAACCGAGTTCTCACGCTTTTGCAGGAAGCAAGGGATCCGGATGGAGCTTTCTTGTGGACATACTTTACACAGGGTAGTATTGCAGCTCGGATGATCCGTTGGTTAACGGATACCTGCAAGTGTTGGCTTCGGATTAAAGGCGTTCCGAAGGCTCTTTGGGCGGAGGGAATAGCCTGTGCTGCTCATGTCATCAACCGAATGCCTCTTAGTCCGATCATAATGAAGACTCCTTATGAGCTGATGTTCGGAGTGAAGCCCTCAGTGAAGCACCTTCGGGTGTTTGGATCTACCTGCTATTTACACTCTCCGGATGCTCTCAAGACAAAGCTAGTCTTTGTTGGGTATGATGAGCAGAGAAGAAGATGGAGGTGTATGGATCCTGCGACGAAGAAACTCATAGTGTCGAGAGACATTGTTTTTGATGAGTTGACGCCGTATTGGGATAGCTCTTATGTGGAGCTAGAGATAAGCAGGTCAGATGGTGGGCTGAAGGAGGCTGCTGCTAAGGAAGTGGAGTTACCTGAGTCACCAGGTGCTCCAGGTTGTTCTAGCTCCGGGGCAAAGGCGTCAGAGTTGGGAAGAAGGGGGAGCAATGCTCCAGGACCTTCTGGCTCAAAGGCGGAGGCTTCCGGTTCAGGAAGCAAGGTGAGCGATGTTCCAGGCAGTTCTTATTTAAGAGGGGAGACTTCTGGTTCAGGTAGCAGGGGGAGTATTGCTCCAGGTGCTCTTGGTTCCAGTAAGGAGGCGTCTTGTTCAGGGAGCAAAGGGAGCATTGTTCCGGGTTTGCCCGGGAACGGAGCTGGTTCAATAGCAGCGGAGGTGGTTAGCCATGATCAGGTTCTTCAGAGATCGAAGAGGATCAGTAAGCCACCAGCTCGATATTGTGAAGGGAACACGGCGGACTTGGTCCCGTGTTTCCTTGTTAGCCCTCAGGTCGAACAAGGTACTTCTGGCTGTGATGACCCCACTAGAATCAAGGAGGTGGTTGACACCAAGTATGAAGAGGTGACTTCTCTCAGAGGCAACGAGGCTTGGGCTTCTGGGTCCAAGGAAGTTGGTGATACTCCTGTGATGCATGAGTGGAGGTTGAAGCTGAAGAAGGCAGAGGGAAGCATGGCTCCTTTTAGGAGATGCTGGAGGGCTCCCTCATGGTCCATGATATGCGGGGCGAGGACTATGTCTTGGACATCTCTTCGTAGATGCTATCAGAAGGACCAGGTGCAAGGTTACGGGAGCTGCTGGAGTTATTCACCACTTCTCACTTCAAGGGGGAGTGTTGAATTCTGTGAAGTGAAAGTGGGTGAATGGAAGGCTTGGGAAACCTATTCGCGCGGACTACGCGGACTGGATTGGCGGACTGCCAGGTCGGCAGGGATGTTGCAGGCGGTTTGCTCTGTGGCGGTCTGGGCGGTCTGTTCGCGCGGACTACGCGGACAGCAGCGGCGGTCTGACAGGCCAGGATATGCTCAGCAGGCGGTTGACTCCCAGGAAGTAACCGGGCGGATAGGAATGTTATCCGCAGAGTCCGGCTTGAAGCGGACTGAAGAACTGGAGCTCGGCAGACCGGTTTGGCAGTTGCCTTGGTCTTGCTCTAGTGAAGCGGCAAGTGGAAGCCGCGGAGACCGCCGGTCAGCGCTGACAGAAACTGGAGGTCGCCCGGTATGGCGGGCTAGATCCAGTGTCCGCCAGTAAGTGCGGACTGGCCCTTGTGGCCAGCGGACTGGACTTGGTGGGATTTGAACCAAGTCCAGGATGGCTCAGTCCGGGGAGATCGCGCAGTGGAGCGCGGGCTGGTTTCTCAGTCCGCCAAGCGTAGTAGAAGTGCAGTTGCCTTGTTTGCTAGCTTGGGAAATGCGGACTGGAGAATTGCTTGTGCAGGAGCGTGCGGATTGGAGCCGGAGTCCGCTGAGTCCGGTTTAGCCTTGTGACGAGGTTATGGACTCAGGAGTTGCGGACTGGAGTCTGCTGTTAGCGGACTGGATTGGCGTGTCCGCTAAGTCCGGAGGTGCCTTGGCAATGAGGTAATGGACTTGGTATATGCGGACGGAAGCCGGGTGTCCGCTGAGTCCGGCAGGTGCCTTGATGGCGAGGCTGCGGGCTCGGGTTTTGCGGGCTGATGCCTTGTCCGCAGAATGGCGGACACGGCTGTTGTGGAGTCCGGCTGTGGTGGTCCTGGCTTGGTCCCTAGCGGCAAGGCGGGCTGGATATTGGAGTCCGGCCTTGGAGAAGCTGGGGCGGACTGGCTATCTGCACAGGAGCGGCGAACTGGAAGGTGTGTCCGCGGGCTGGCGGACACACTTGTTCTAGCTGTGGGTTGTGGCGGTAATCCTATCGGCTAGGGCGGTGACCATACTCATCGTCGTGCCTATAAATAGGACCCATGTCACATCAGGAAATAAGGAACCTAGACCGAAGTAAGTGAACAGTAATTGAGCTCGCGTAAGTTGCTGTGGTCTGGACTTTGTGTCCGCGCGGATAGAGAGTTGACCCGATTGTGCTGTGCAGGTTGTGCGGATAGCGTTGGGAAGCCAGGACTGGCTCTGATTGACGGTCAGAGACAGTGCAGACTCTGCGGTTAAGCAACAAGCGGTAAACAGCAGGTCGCGGATAGTGACCAGGCGGTCTTCTCTTTGGCGACTTGGTTCGGGGTTCAGGAAGTCGCCTGCTTCAGGCGGACTGTTCCTTTCGGTGACGCAGCTTGTGCGGTCTGGCGGCGTGCAGACCGGCGGTGAAGAGCTAAGCATTGGAATAAGGGGTGAGTCCGCGCGGCTTGGGTTGCGGTCGGGCGACCTGGCGGACTGAGCGGACTCCACAGCAGTAGGTCGGCGACTTGTTGATTGAGTCCGCGCGGCTTGTGTTTTGTTCTTGTCTTTGTAACTGTCTCTGCTCTCCCGGTGTTGGGTTTTGGTGAAGCATGTCTCGCCATGTATGTCTCGCCTTGTAAAGAAGTTTGCTCTTGATCAATAAAGAAGCTTGTGCTGCATGTGTTGCTGGTTGTTACTGCTTTGTTGAGATAACCCCTGCTAACTCCACGATCCGGGAAAACTTTCAACATTATAAGTGGGCGTATTCTCCTTCGGTTTGTTGAGTTTTCAGCAGGGTATCCAAGGGGGCGTCTGCGGTTTGTTGAATTTAACAGTCTTATGCCTAGAACCGCCGCCTTACGGTGATACCAACTCGCGGGTTAGTCGTCACCGCATGACGTCGATCTTGCCTGCTAGTACGATCATTTCAACCTTTAGGCCAATTTGAGAAAAGAAGTAAAACTACAACAATAAGTCCACAAATCACCGCATATCATATATATATAATATTAGTCCAATAATGAGTACAAAAGAGAGTAAGAGCTTATTCTTGGTATATATCCAAATGAAAGTACAAAATCTCTTTGTTTCAACATTTTTAAGTGGAAGTTAAAACAAAACACTCATCATCGTGGTGTCCAGTAGTGGTAGTAATAGTGCGCGACAACTGCTCCTCAAGTCCTGCCTCCTTGAGTTGCTGGTCCTCCGGGTGATACCATTGCTACGACTCCACGCACTCCTAAAATGATATGGTCCACCAACCGTTAGTCAAAAATATTAAGTCTCTTCATCCACACCTCACCCCGTGACTCCTAGGCACCGCGCGAGAAGAAAAAAGAGGAGGACAACAAAGCAGTATAGAAAAGCAGGTGACATGGTTCTAACTAGTAGTAGTGGTAGTGGTAGTGGTAGTATGTATATATATATATATATATATATATATATATATATATATATATATATATATATATATATATATATATATATATATATATATATATATATATATATATATAACGAGTACTACTATAAGATAGTAACAGTAAAATAAGAGCAGTGCAGTAATGTACAGTAAAGTAAAGTAAATGAGCTACACTATCATCATGAAAACATACCTTAACTTATATGAATGCTCATACAAATTTATAAGTTAAAGTTTTCAAATTAGCTTATCACATAAAAGAGTCCATACTAATTTATATGATGAAGGTCTGCAGTTATACTCTAAATTATACTAATTAATGAATGTCATGCTATGTGATACAAAGAATTGATTTGTGAAGCAACTCACCCACCCAACTCTGTGCACAGACCTTTTAAACATTCCCCACTTTTTGGAGGTAGCTAGTGTAACACCTCCCATATAATGACTGTATAATATGAGTGTGGTTGGGCCCCACAACATACAGACTCCACAACTTAAGCATTATAAGATGATATAAGACTACCAAACTCAAAATTCAGACTAAAAACAGCGGAAACAAATAATAATGCTAGAAGTTATCCACCATCACAGGAGTATCAAAATGGCCTTAAGGCCTTACAACAATCATGAGAGTCCCAAGTTTGAAACAAAAACCAAAAAATTAATGTGCTTTAGCAATCCTACACTACCTCGGCATGCAAGCCAGATTACAGTTCATGGAGCAAAGCACTTGACAAACACAAGCAAATAACATAAAGTTCACTTCATAAAGCTTAGGCCTTTTTGGTCGGCGAGCTTGCTTTCGCTTGTAATTCTTGCCCTGTAAAAATTTATGGTAACGTCGGTCAGCAAATGCTGACCTCAACTGTGCAAACAACACATCTCCTCCCGGCCATCCCTAGTGGATCCTGGGGCACTCATCACCCTGTAGGACAGCACTTCGTATGCAAATATACATGAACAAAGAAAATAGTAAAACAGGTTTGGATGTCGCATACAACAAACATGTATCTATGTTGAACATATAGTAAAAGGGACCTATAATGTAGCATGCATGCAAACCTAGGCTTCACCCAAGGCACCCTATAGCGTATGAATCTAACACATCATCACGCATCAACATTCGGGTACTTCCAATTTCCCCTTTGTCGTTCATGCCGCAAACACATGGGTACTTCCAATTTCCCCTAACAACATACAAGCCTCCACACAGAACTCTTGCCTAGGCCCCGCCCGCTCGTGGGTCTCAAAACTCGGGCTTGCCTGCAAGCTCTGACTTCTCAAGTCAGTATTCCGTCACACAAACAAACTGATGCTAAGAACCCTCGCTAGACCCCACCCGCTCGTGGGTTTCATCGCTCGAACTTGTCCAAAGCTTGATATTCTCGTCAGTTTCACAGAAGGGGACTGAAAGATAAATCTATGGGTAGTTAACCAACTAGAGGGTGGTGAATATGTGTCTTTTAAAATCTTTAACACTTATACTTAATAATTCATCAGATACTTGAAAATAAACAATCTCAGATCACAACACATACACACAATCACAGAGTACACATAAGTTTTATAGTGGTTCCCCTATCTAGGGTACATCCACTTTGCCCCTTCTTCCTCACTAGCAATATGCTAGATACAGTTATATCTTCTCCTCTTCAACTCAGATCAACAGATCTTATAAACTCAATTTCTTTCCAGAAACTAACACCTCAGACCAACATGTCCTACCTCAGAGATCCACCCAATCTCCTATCTCAGGTTCTTCAAGAACCCTACCTCAGACAATACAAGTCTAACACCTCAGTGATCCCACACAAATTACCTACCTCAGGTCCCTCAAGAACCCTACCTCAGACTATACAAGTCTTACACCTCAGTGATCCCACACAAATCACCTACCTCAAGCCCCTCAAGAACTCTACCTCAGCCTTTATAACACAGACTTACAACTCAGAGAATAAATCTCCTACACAATCAGATCTCAAAGAAATCTTATAGGCTTAATATGAAAATAACAAGTAGACTTATCTGAGTAAACAGATTCTTCAATTCAGCAACAACACATGATTGATTCTTGATGAACAGACTGGCTGAAATGAAACTTCACCGGATCTTCAATGTTCTTGATGATGATCAGATTGAATCTTTGAAGAACTTGTTGAATAGATCCAACTTAATCCTCTGATCGACTTGTTGAAAGGATCATAAGACTTTCTTGAAGACCCGTGTCTTCCGTCTTCTTGGAGTTGTCGCCCTTCTCTGACTTAGGGGAAATCAGAATGCGTGAATTGATTGATTGATTGATGCATCATTTTCTGTGTAGACGACCCCTTTTTTATAGCCTTCACTGGTTGTTGGCTTCTGATTGATAACATCATCATATGCCATCATATTTCAAGTTTTCCTTCAAATAGATTCTGATAAGATGTCAAGTCACTGTAGCTGACATAACACTTTTGACTTGACTTGACACTCAGCTGTGTTGACTCTATACAACTTCAGGATCATAAGTGTCGAGAAGTCTCAAGTGTCTTGACACAATAATACTTAGTGTTCTTAGACTGTAAACTGCAAGATGTCGAGACAACTTAGCAGTATCGACACATCTGTACTTGATAGAATTTCCAGTCTGAACTTGAAGGTGTCGAGCGAGACAGTTGACTTGTCTCAACACAAGTGTCTGCTGGGTGTCGACATCTGCTTTAAATCTTCATTGTGTCGACACAGTTGAATTGTCTCGACACTACAGTCTGCTCTTCAGTTCTTCATTGTGTCAAGACATTTGTATTGTCTCGATACTACTGTCCTGAGCTTTAAGGTGTCGAGATATCTGACTTATCTCGACCCTGCTGACTTGATCTTCAAGGTGTCGAGATAACTAAATTTTCTCAACACAGCTGTCTGAACTGTCGAGTGAAGTGTTGTGTCTTGACACTAATGTCTTGTATCTTTCTGATCTCGACACTTCTCCTACAAATGTGTCGACATAGTTGTGAAGTGTGCGACCTTCAAGCCACCGCTACGCCACCAGAATTCTCTTAAGTGCAACTGCACCACCGTAAATTCGCTTAAGTCCTCAAGTGTGCGACGAGGAGAAAATCCCTACTACGTCAAGAGGCACGTTTGTAATTCTACTACAAATCCTCTCGTGCGGCGCAACCTGTTGCCCCCCGTGAGCATAAGTTTTTCTCTCTTTTACTCTCACCCCCAAAGTGTAACGAGAAGCGACCTATCTCCTTCGGTTCTCCACGAAAACTGTAATTACCGGCAAATAGTGGATTTTGGTCGGCACAGATCCGACTATGTGATTTTTTACTCAGTTAATGAGTTTTTTTTCATGACAAAAAAATCGCGCGTACAATTTCTCTCTAATTGACTGTATGAGCGCTCGACCACTTCATGAGTTAAGACGCACTGAATTACTCTGGTCCGATCGGGACGTCGAATTTGAACGCAACAATTCTTCATTTTTCTCAATTATTCCTGCCAAATTAGTTACACGTGTTAAAATCTGATAAATAAAATATTTATCAGCATTAATGTATCATGCGGTTGACATTCGGCTACAAGCTTAAACTTCACATTTCAATATCCATGAAAACTATAGTGTTTTACATTTATGGTTGCTTTCTATTTAATTTACCCTCGCTACAAAAACTTGCACGTGATTAAAATGGTGTCGGCTGCCTCGTGCAAGCTATCTATCATCGAATTCACAACTCTTTAACAACCTATTTATGGGTAAATAAATCTCAGCAGATTTTCAGTGCACTGCATGTATACATGAGCATTGTGTGCATGGGAAATATGCGTCGTTCATCAAACAAAAACACAGCTCAATAATAGGCGGCGCAGATGCATTGTGCACAACGTGCTCCATATGCGCACAGAAAATTTGCTCAATGAGTTATTGCGTATGGAATCATTACAAGTTTGCAACTGCCTAATTTGGGCCATGCAATTCTAAACGTGTCATGCATTTGGCTATCCGCACACTAATTAACTTCAAATTTTATTCTAAATTTTCTCCCTTATTAAAATTATCCCTAAACGGCACACCGAATAACTACGTACGGTACTCACTATTCCTCCTCGCACCCTCCAGCCAGCTCCTCTGCGGGATTCTCGAAATGTCGTCTTTGTCAATTCAAGGCTATTAGATTGTTAGTGGGAGCGCGTAGGCCGATTGAAGTGGGAATGGTGCGAAGGGCTGCCCAATGCCGATGTTGGGAGTAGATTAATCGTTTATCAACTGAGACCGAGAGGGAAAATGTAGTAATTGACCAGGTTTTAATGTGAGGCAAAATTCACGGGTATTTTTAGATGTCTAAGTTTGAAATGAACTCCTTGGTATCATTAATTATGTCAACAATTTTCAAAAATTTACGGCCTCTTTAACAAAAATTTACAAGTGGCAAAAAGAGGGGAGCAATTAATAATTTTCCTTTTTAACGAAATATGCTTTTAGGTGTGCGGACAGGGGAGGCCTTGTTGATGACTCTTCCTCCGTTTGTGGTGACTCTTTAACAAAAATTACCGGTCAAGCGGTTATTACCGGATGAACTGGACCTTAATTAAGTTCTAGTTCATGCGATCGTAACCACTTAACCGGTGAAAATAAGTCCCTCCAAACGGAGCCTTAGGCTTCATTTGTTTCGGCGGTGGCGGGTCGATCCGGCGGGTGGAAACGGAGTGTTCGAAACGGAGGGGGGTGGTGGCTGCTCCAAACGGAGCTTTTTGGTGCGTTTCTCAAGCCGGGCGGGTGGAAACGGAGCAAACGCCGCCGGGGGTTCATTTATTTACCCGCCTTCCGGCGGCGTTTGCCCAAAACGGAGCCCCGAAACGCTCAAACAAATAGAGGCTTAATTAGGGCACCTAAACAACTGCTGAGCCTGAATCTTATATTTGACTTTGAATTATGTATGTCTACTCGAGTAATTTCATTGACATTAATGAACTAAAGTCAACTTCCCGGGTCTTGCCGGTGTATTTCGAGCGAATGTCAGCCGTTGACATTGGGGATGTGAATAGTTCCTGATTCCCGAATTCGTCGTTCAATGCACAAGATGCATAAAGTAGTCTACTATCACATTTGCTAACGATTGGAACATGAAAATTTGTTGTATGATGTGCGCATGGCACTTTTGCATTAGCCCACTAACTGGTGGAATTTCATTGGTGATGGGACCAATAAAAATGCATCTAGCTGTGGGGGTCCCGCCCAATTTTTTGCCCTAGAGCATGGCCGATAATTGTCTCAAAATAAAGGCTACGTTTGGGGGGACTTATTTTCATCGGTTAAGCGGTTATGACCGCATGAACCAGACCTAGTTAGGATCCGGTTCATGTTGTCGTAACCGCTTGACCGGTGAAAATAAGTCTCCCCAAATGGAAAAAATTTTCCCTACGTTAGACGCATGATGCTATTTTGCATGAATATAAGGTTTTTTTTTTCTGCCGGGCCCCACTTATTTTCCCTCAATTGCAAAAAAAAAAAAAGCGGGCAAAGCTCTCATCTTTTCCAACCCTGGCGAAACTGAGCGACTACCAGCGGAAAAGAAGGGCTGAGATTCCAGAGACGTCGAGCTTCCAGAATTTAGCCACCAAATACGTTGGAGCAGATGTGGGAACAACAAGTACCCGAGGTGTAACGCCTCAAAACCTTAAGGCCAAAATGTGTCTAAGACACTTAGAGATTTCCCATGGAGATTGGGGATGAATTGGGGGTGCTTGGAGCCCTTATAGCTATACGCGGGTTGTGACACTGGTGTGTCCAAAGATGTGAGCAATTTTTTCTAAACAGTTTGGAAATCAGAGAGGAACACGGGTTGTGACACGGGTGTGTCCAAAGCCGTGCAAAAATTCTATGTTAAGTCGTGTAAACTCTGAAAGGAACATGGCCTGCGACACAGCTGTGACACAAGCCGTGTCCGGGCCCAGGAAGGCCGTTTCAAGAGGAAATCAGGGTCGTTCGCTTGGTTTAAGTGTGATCCAATGGTGGGGACTTGTTCCTATTGGTATAAGGTCGGTAAATGAGTGTTTTAACCTCATTTCATCTTGGGCTTTCTCTTTCTAAGAGGTAGAGAGAGAGGGGAGAGCAAAATAAGAAGAAAAAGAAATATTTTCGCCATTGTCGGAGCTTCGGAGCTCCAAATCACGAGCTGAGTCCAGATCCACGGAGAGCAGCCCGGTGCGGTTCTTTCTATCTGCATGGGTTTTTGATTCATGGCGCCCAAGAGAACTTCAACGATAACGATTCTTCTCTTAAACAAGTGAAGTCCTTATTTGGCATGTTAGCATAGAATTCCCCACCAATTAGTGGAGAGCGAGTGGTTTTATTTGAGTCGATACAAAGTATCTCCGGTAGAAATTGCATATAGAGTTCAGAATCGAAGTATGAACATATGCATGTTGTGTGAAGCCCATCCGAACAAGTTGGTCTAGATTGGTGATGTATATAATGTTTTTATATGTCAGAGAAGACTGTGATTTATGTTATTTTTGAGTTCTGAGTGTTGTAGAGTGTTGCAGGGACTTTTGGAGGCTAACTCCAGGAAATACCCGAAAAAGTGGACAAAATTGAAATTCTATTTAGTACTGCCCGACGGTAGTAGTTACTGCTGGCTGTAGCTCCCAGTGAGCTGTTATGTGATTGCAAACCCAGGTCTTGGGGACACGTGGGGTAGCTTGTAGAGATGAGTGTCGGGTGTGCCCAGCTTTGTTAGTCGTCAGTGCCAGCCTTGGAACATAACGCGGTTATGTATGTGGAAATGGGAAAGGACGGGCTGATCCGCACTATTGTCTCGTAGACAGAGCGATTTGAGCAACGTGATTAGTTTGGTATATACTCGCACTATGTCGTTCGAGCTGGATTCCTAAGGTCCTTTTGGAATCGTCGTTGACATAGGAAAGAGTCGTGGGTACACGCCTAACTAGGAAATACTCAATGTTACCATCGGTCTGGGACTGAGGATGGTGGTGGGACCCTGGAAATCTTGTACACCTATAATGTGCTCTGAGTGCACGAGACGTTGGGCAGATCGTGCCAACGTTTGTGATGGATGGTGCTTAAAGTGCACACACTTGTTATATATTTGTACTTGCTACTTGCCTGCAGGGAAGGAGTTCTGCCACCCTGAGTATGGGGTATGGTCGTTATAAATTGGTCAGCTAAAGCTGAACGTTACTTTGTTTGTCATTTCTGGATGGATTGTTCTTATGCAGATGCTGGAGAGCCGAGTGAAAAGTAGCTGGTTGAAACCTCTTGTATAAACAACTAAAAGGTAGTGGCAGGGGAAATCAATATTTTATAAAGAGAGTACTGAAGTAGTAAGTTTACCCATCATCGTATAATCACCGTCAGGAAGAGTTATACGATGATGGGTAAACATACTACTTCAGTACTCTCTTTATAAAACATTGATTTCCACTGCCACTACCTTTTAGTTGTTCATACAAGATATGTTGCTTCGGCTATTGTACTAATTTTCTTTGCAGGTTTCCTTCCATGTACCCATTAGGAGGCTGGGGAGGAGCGTGGAATTTAATTGGTCATAATGTGGCTAACGTACTTTTGTACATATAATTTTAGGACCCGATGCGCCTACCGACCGAGCAGGAGCGGATGGGGGACCGTAAGCGTGATCCCACTGACGAGGAGTTTCAGGAGCCAGCTCAAACAATCTACGAGGATTTGAGGGTACTAGCTTGAGTAGGAGAGAGGATGAGTGGTTTTCTTTTGTATACTCTATATTTTGTCATCTTACGCTTAGATGATCATTTTGGACACATATACCCCTCGTGGGTTTTCGTTATGATTTACCCCTTTTTATCATGATAATATATATATATATATTCTGTGGTTTAATGCTTCCACACAATTTTTATACTTTGTGAATGGTTTTTTTGTTCTGATGTATATATCCTTACAAAGCGCATGTTCCGCCAATTGGGTCGTGGGTCAGGTGAGAGGGGTGTGTCCTCTACTTAAACACAATCTTTTGGCGGGGCAAACTCTTTGGGCATAAGGTCCTACCGGTTTCAAAGGGGGGATCTTACAAGGGTATCAGCGGCGAAAAAATGATCCAGATGTATAAAACTAATCACAGATGGTTCACCAGACTATGATAATTAGTTCGAGGTCGAACTATGCAACAAAGTGTGGTGGACTGTAGTAGAATCATGATAAAACATCACGCAAGTGTCCGCTAATAAAACACAACCAAATTAATTCTCCGACCAAGTACCTACCCCCTTAGCTTAATTACGTAGTTCTGATACGTATATTTTTATAACCTGACACGGGAATTTCAGGAGCCTAGCCTCAGAGTGAGATATGAGATCACGAAAGACACCGACGAGGACAGTTACCTCCCCGGTACACCAGTTGATAAGTGGGCCCCTCCACCTCCTACCGCACCCACTGGTCATGCAGTGCCGGCCCAGCCGACCCCATTTCACCAAACAGAGTTGGGGCAGACTCTTATCACACTATTAGATACATTTTGGGCCTCACTACAGTAGCAACAACTGCTACAGACACAGGGCCTACAGATGCAGAGAGATTGGTGGTGTTCAGGAGCTTTCGTCCCCCGACCTACAGAGGGATAGAGTCGGCCATCCAGACAGAGGATTGGCTGGAAAGGATTGAGTTACTCAGGAGAATGCACTGCCCTTCCAACTATGCAGTTTCCCTAGCTGCCACCCTTTTGGAGGGTTATGTTATGCAGTGGTGGAGGTCTATCCTGTAGACCACCTTTAGGAACCGCCGCCTGACTGATGTTTCCTGGAGAAGTTTCTCTACCTTAATGATGGAGCACTTCATTTCTGGCTCTGATCGGACAGAGCTCCAAGAGCGTTTTCTTCACCTTCGGT
This sequence comes from Platanthera guangdongensis, assembly GCA_039583875.1. Classification (NCBI taxonomy): domain Eukaryota; kingdom Viridiplantae; phylum Streptophyta; class Magnoliopsida; order Asparagales; family Orchidaceae; genus Platanthera; species Platanthera guangdongensis. The sequence goes on along the minus strand of CM077163.1, from coordinate 217,509,036 downwards.
AGGGTACTATGACAGTTACAGAGTATCAGCGAGAGTTCTCCCACCTTGCCCGATACGTTGGCATCATGACCATAGAGGAAGAGAATCGGGCCAAGAGGTTCTTTCAAGGCCTCAACGACTCCATTCGGCAACCGTTGATGACTGCAGCTCATGCTCCCTTTGAGGTTATCGTCCACCTTGCAAAGATAATAGAGGCTGATATAAAGACCACTCGAGAGAGAAACAAGTTGAAGAGAATATCAGAAACACCCCAGGGACAGTATTATAGGGTTCAGGGGAGGCATCAACGTGCACGTGGAAATCGTAGAGGAGATCATAGGGGCTACGATCAAGGAGATCGCCACTAGCCACCCCGCGACTAACATCGGAGGAGGACACCTCCACCTCCCCCAGCACAGTAGAGGGCCCTTCCCGCACCAGCATATGCGACTGAACAACGCCCTTTTGAAAGGTGTTGTTTCCACTGTAATGAGTTGGGGCATTTGCGACGTCAATGCCCCCTTTTAGCACCCAGTGAAGGACATCGGGAAAATTACCGGTAATAGAGGTATTGGTCATGGCCAGCCTGGTAGAGGACATCAACAACCTCCCCAACAAGCTTATGCCTTGGACCTAGAGAGGGATCGAGCCACTGCAGACGTGGTGAATGGTACGAGTTTTCTTTATACTGCACTTTAAATTGTGATACCTTTATTAAATATGTATATATATTTCTGTTTCAAAGTCAATCGAAACCTCAGGGATCCTCTAGATCAATTATCGGGCTGCTCGAGCACTCTTTGACACGGGCGCCGCTCGCTCCTTCGTGTCTTATGATTTCATACATCATGAGCTAGGAGCGATTTACCTCACAGGGAACCTGTTGAGGGTACGACTCCCCGATGGATCAAAGATGATCTCCTCAGACTTATGCAAATTCTGAGTAAAGATAAATGAACAGGAGATGGAAGTTAAAGCAGCGGTACTCCAGCTGTCAGGGTTTGACCTGATATTAGGGATGGATTGGTTCGCAGAGCATGCATCACAAATAGACTGTCAGAACAGGAAGGTGAACCTCCAAGCTCCAACGAGAGGAACGCTCACCTACAAAGGTATACCATTTATTTCTGTCCTCATGTTAAATTCCATACATGCGACGAAGGCCACCATGAGACGTGATGAGGTGTTCGTGGTCTGCTTTGAGATGATGGGGCAGACCATGGAATTTGCTGAAGTTAAGGTGGTAAAGGAGTTTCCAGATGTCTTTTCGAAGAAGCTCCCCGGCCTACCTCCACATCGAGAAGAGGACTTCAAGATCCACCACCTTCCTGGGGCTCGTCCAGTCTCGAGATCTCCTTACAGGATGGCGCCAAAGGAGCTGGCGGAATTCATAGTACAGCTGCAAGCTGCAGGAATTGGTAGACTCGGGATTCGTCCAACCAAGTTCTTCTCCTTGGGGAGCACTTGTGCTCTTTGTGAAGAAGAAGGATGGATCCCTTCGGATCTGCATAGACTACCGGGGGTTGAACCCGATGACCGTAAAGAATACATATCTCCTCCCAAGGATAGAAAAGTTGTTTGACTAATTGCACGAGGCTCGATGTTTGTCCAAACTCAACCTCCTATCGGGGTACTACCAGCTCAGGATTGATGATAAGGACATTGAGAAGACTACGTTCTGCTCTCGTTACGGGCAATACGAGTTCACAGTGATGTCATTCGGTCTCACCAATGCCTCGACAACATTTATGTCTTTGATGAATCGGGTGTTCGAACCCTTTCTCGACCAATTTGTCATTGTATTCATCGATGACATCCTTGTATACTCGGCATCGGAAGAGTTGCATGTCACACACTTGGAGAAGGTGCTCCAGAAGCTACCGGAGAACCAAATGTATGCGAGGTTTTCAAAGTGCGAGTTTTGGCTTAAAGAGGTTGGCTTCTTCGGTCACATCGTTAGCGCCAATGTCATAGCAGTGGATCCAACAAAGATTTGGGCCGTTCGGGATTGGCCGCAGCTTCGTTCCGCGACAGATGTGAGGAGTTTTCTCGGGCTTGTGGGATATTACCGTAAGTTCATTGAGGGATTCTCTAAGATCGCACTGCCGCTAACGTCGCTAACAAAGAAAGATGTGTCGTTTGTATGGCCATTGCGGTGTGAAGATACCTTTCAAGAGTTAAAGGGGAGGCTTACCTCAGCTCCTGTACTGACCATATCATCGGGCCAGGAGGGCTTCCGGTGTACACTGATGCATGCCAGCAAGGCTTAGGAGCAGTCTTGATGCAACATGGGAAGATAGTTGCCTATGCCTCAAGGCAACTAAAGGTGCACGAGAGAAACTACGCCACACACGACTTAGAGTTGGGTGCAATGGTCTTTGCTTTGAAGATATGGAGGCACTACCTGTACGGCGTCCGATGTGAGGTGTTTTCGGACCACAAGAGCCTTAAGTACGTCTTCACGCAGAGAGAGCTGAACCTGCAATAGAGACGATAGTTTGAGTTTCTGTGCGATTACGATTTTGATCTCCAGTACCACCCTGGCAAGGAAAACACAGTTGCAGATGCTATGAGTAGGAACCCCATAGCCTAATCTAGTTGGATGATCAATACACTAAGAGATATTATACGGGGTCTCGAGGAGATGGGAATTATAGTGATTACACCGGGAGATGCAGTTGCGGCCGCACATCAGCTATATTGGACAGAGATCGGGTGCAATCTTCGGGACATGATTATGGATGCTCAGTTTGATGACCCATTGTTTGAGGACGGGATTGCCCGTTTAAAGACCGAAAAAGAGCACCCGAACTTTCGAATAAGGGACATAATTCTTTACTTCTGTGATAGGATGTTCGTTCCTTATGGTGGACAGTTTCGGCACGATACTTTGTATGAGAGCCATCACACACGCTACTCGATCCATCCGGGCATCACAAAGATGTATGCAGATCAGAAGAAGATATTCTGGTGGCCAGGGATGAAGCGAGACATCATTTCTTTTGTGACACATTGCCCGACGTACCAGCTTGTTAAGGCAGAATGCAGGAGCCCCACCGGGTTATTACAGCCGCGCCCCGTCCCCGAGTGGAAATTCGAAGACACATCTATGGATTTCATCCATGGCCTACCCCGCTCTCGGACCAGGAATGGTTCTATTTGGGTGGTGGTCGACTGATTGACGAATGTTGCAGGGTTCATTCCCAACCGCCAAGACGACAGTGTCGGGAAATTGGTGCGTCTCTTCATTGAGAATGTGGTTCGATACCATGGTGTGCCAAGAACCATAGTTTCTGATCGGGATGGCCGATTCACCTCGAATGAGTGGAGGAGTGTCCAAGCATATTTGGGGACCAAACTAACGTTCATCACATCATTTCATCCCCAAACAGATGGGCAAACAGAACGCACAAACCGGACTTTAGAGGACCTTCTCCATTTATGCCTGGTGGATAAGAAGGAGCCATGTGAGCGGCTCCTACCTTTATTTGAATTCTCCTACAACAACACGTATCAGGCAAGCATTGGCGTGGCTCCATACGAAGATTTATACAGCCAGAAATGTCGAACTCCACTTTCTCGGGCTCAAGATGCGGATATGAGGGCCCTGGGGCCCATTTTCATTGAGGATATGACAGATATTGCCCGGATGATACAGGAGCAGATGCGTGAAGCTCAGAGCCGGTAAGCCAAATACTACGACGCCCGTCATCAACATGTTGAGTTCATTGTTGGTGACAAGGTTTACTTGAAGATCCGCCCCCGACACGGTGTATCTCGGCTCCGTCGACAACGAAAGTTGAGCCCAAGATACATGGGCCCATATACCATCATGGAGCGTATCGGTGAAGTGACGTACAGGTTGAAGCTACCCCCGGAGCTTCAGGGGTTGCATGATGTATTTCATGTCTCTTCATTGAGGCGTGCATTATTACGCCCTGAACATGTTATCCAGGAGGCCCCAAGACCAGTAGAACCCGATCGATCTGTATCCCTCAAGCCGGTGTGGATCATGGATACAAAGATGAAGGTTCTGCGACGGAAGAGAGTCCCCCTTGTCCGAGTGCAATGGGACTACTGCGGGACCGAGGAGTCTACTTGGGAACCTGAGGACCAGATGCAAGAACTTTACCCCGGCCTCTTTACGTCAGGTAACACATAACAAATTATATCTCTTATTTAAGGTATGGTCTCTTTATGTTTTCAGAAATACTATGACCCAATCGAATTTTTGAGGACGAAAATTTTGTTAGACTTTTTAGATTTGTAACATCCTAGTTTCGATTTTCTACACCCCTTCGTGTTATTTGACCTGCTAGAATTTTGTGGGCTGGATTGGCACCCAGATAGTAGGTTAATGACCTATTGGGTATTATTGGCCCAATAAATCACCTTCTCCACCTTTCGGGTCACACAGGTCTTTTGTGACTAAAATAAATATTGGACCCTTATATTTATGTATATCGACTCATTAGCCCTTAGTAGGCCAATGAACACACGAGTAGTATGTCATTACCCTAAACTAGTCAAATTAATTCATCATGATACTTATTCACCAAGTTGAACGTCTTGAATCGTGCAAAGCTCAAAACATCTTGACCTGTCTATACGCACACCAAATCACATAAATAATAACATAATGAGAATTGTTACGAATGCACTCCTATAAACTCCAAAATTTTATCAAGACACCCTAAGAATATTTGAAGTATGATGGACCAATAAAAAATTAATTAATTCTTTTAAAATTAATTTATTATTTGAGTAATTAATTTATTAAATAAATTGGAGATTTAAGATAAATAGAAATTAATATTATTATTCGCTGAAATTTTTATCATAGCACCCTAAACATATTTGAAAGAGATGTAGTAATTAAATTTTTTTTATTTAAAATATAAATTATTTATTTTGATTCTATTATTTTGAAAACACCAAATAAATAAAAAAATATGAAAATACATTCAAAAAATTACGAAATAATTTTTAAAAATACTTTATGACTTCAGAAGGCTGTCATAAAATTTCCGGTTTAAAATAATTAACAGTTAATTAATTATTATATTTTTAAGCATCTATTAAAGGTTTAAACCCCTAAAATAACTCTTCATTCAATGTGGCGGCTGGAGATTAATCTCCCCCCTATTTTCAAGGCCTTGGGAAGGCTGAACCGGTTGGAGGTGGGCGGATTCACCAAAGAGGAGAAATATCCTCATTAAACCCCACCCAACAACCCAAGAGACCACCCCTTCCTATATAAACCCCTCAAGGGCTAGGGTTTCGTTTTTCCTACACCCTACCGCCCTAACCATCAAGAGACCAAGCCCCGACGACCTTCCGGCGAGTCTCCTCCACGAACTCTGGCGAACTCCACCGCCATGGCCGCTCGTCGATCCCCTCGCCTAAACGACACGAATGTAAGTTCTTACGACTCCCTGCCCTAGATCTCCTTCTCGTCGACCTCCGCCGACTCCGACCACCGGAGACGGCGATCCCGACCATGGAAGGCTTCGGACCACCCACGTAACCTCTGCCACCATTGCGGGTTTCGACCTAGCACGGGGTGTGTGAAGGGTAGGGAGAGTCCCCACGACCCTTCCTCAAGGCCCTTGAGGCGAAGAGGTTAGACGGAATCCGCTCTGGCGGCCTCTTCATTCCAATCAAAAAAATGATAAAATTTCTGTTTAGAATTTTCCGACCACCGCCGGCGACGGTCGGCCACCGGAAGTCACCCCACCGGAGGCCCTCCCCGTGGTACTCTCATTGGGGGTAGTGGCTGGAGCCAAAGCCCTCAACGGTGGTGGGGCAACCCGTTGCCTCCCCATCCCCCCCCCCTCATTTTACGGTGGCGTTACAACCACCGTGGACCTGGAGATATTTTCTCCAAGTAGCCAACGACAGAGGCGGCGGATCACTGTCGGCTGATGTCCCGCCTGAGCACCCATTCTGGGCGAGACTACTGGGGGTGGTGGCTGAAGCAACCGGTGCTCCGGCCGGCCAAGGGGCCGCACGCATGCATGGCCTCACGGTGGCCCCATGCATGCATGCACCGTGAGCCTAGTCTTCTTTTGGCGTAGATCGTCGGTGGCGGACCACCGCAGGCATACGTCTTGCCGGAGCACCCAACCTGGGCGAGGCTACCAGAGGTGGCGGCCGGAGCAACCGGTGCTTCCGGCCGTCTATTGGAGTACCCGCAGCCTAGATCGGTGGTGGCGCACAGCCACTACCCGATCCGGCTAGCTTAGCTCCACCCGTCCGATTTCATTGGACGGGTCAAGCCAATCATTGTCCCAGTATGGATCCTGTGCACCAGCGAGTGGATTGATTTGTCCAACGTAATGGATACCCCCAGATCTGCGTAGATCGGTTTTACACTTAGCAAAAAATTGTATGATTTGGAAATATCATTCTCAGTTTTTGAATGAGTTTTTAATTACCTTCGGATGGTGATCTGGAAAAATTTTACGAGACAACCTTGGAGAACTTTCTGTATACTACAAAATTTTATAGTTGATAAAATTTTGTGAGACACAACCTTTGAGGCCCATCCTACTTCAAATATTCTTAGGGTGTCTTGAAAAATTTTGGAGTTGATAGGAGTGCATTCGCCACGATTCTCATTACGTTATTATTTTTGTGGTTTGGTGTGCATTTAGACGGGTCAAGGTGTTTTGAGATTTGCACGATTCAAGACGTTCAACTTGGTGAATAAGTATTATGATGAGTTAATTTGACTAGTTTAGGCCAGCACTTGCCGAGCCGGGGAACAGAGCTCGCCCCGGCAGATCCCGCTCGCCACCTTCCTCTGCTACCTCCTTCCCAGGCTCGACGAGATGTCTCCTTGCATGCACACTCGCCTAACGGCCTGATTGCATTCGTACTAGTCTGGGCGAGTGCTCCTTTGGGCACTGGATGAGTGCAGGTTAGCCTACCTCATTCGCCAATCAGGTCTTTTTGGGCCTGAATGCCCTATATTACCATGATCATGCTGGAGGAGGGCTCACTCAACGAATACGGGGTTGTACACATAGTATATGTTTCAGTGTTCAGAAACAAGATTTGACTCACTGGACACAAACATGGATTATAAAATGACGAGAATATAGTTGCACCAAAGCTGATTTAAGGAGTGTGAGACCATCACCTAAAAAATACCGCAAACTTGAAACATGCATCAGTTGTCTTGCTTGTACATACTTTACTGTGGATAAAGATTGTAGGAATTGGACAATTACAAATTTCGTCGAGGAGCACAAGCATGCGCTTGTGATAGAGAATGAGCAGCACTTACTGAGATCTCATCATTGAATTTCAAACATGTAGGGTAGTCTTATTAAGAATTTGACAAATGTAGGAATTAAAATAATTCATGCATATAACTTTCTATCTAGTGAAGTTGATGGGGTCAAGAATGTGGAGTTCTCTAAATCTGATACCTACAAATTTGTGCAGCGGCAAAGGGAGACTCTAATAGAAAGCGGTCGACTCCATTAGTTTGTTGAAGATATTACAAGAGAAATAGTTGGACGGACAACATGTTCTCATATGATGTTCGAACCGATGAATTAAAAAGGTTGACAAGTTTCTTTTGGATGGATGTGCATAATAAAATAGACTATGACTGCTATGATGACATGATTATTTTTGACACAATATGCATATTGAATAAGTATAATTTGACTTGTGCGTCATTTATTGTGGTTAATAATCATTAGCAGAACATATTTGATGGCGGCGTTTTCATTGCTGAGGAAATGATTGATTCGTCTATTTAGGTCTTCGAGACTTTTTTATAATTTGTCGGTGACAAAAAACCAACGACTATATTCACGGATCAAGACCGGCCATGGTCGTTGATATTGAATGAGTATTTACAGGGACTCGACACCGCTTATGCCAATGGCATCACAAAGAAAGCCCCCTCAAAGGTACTATATTTTAATAGTGACAAAGTATACTGAGGCTTTTTTTATTAATGCATGAGTAAGTATGATACTGAGTTTGAGTTTGATAGATACTAAAACGAGATGATTATTAGAGGAATGTTGCAAGACAACAAATGGATTGGAGATTTACATCAAGTCAGAAAAAAATGATCTACATCATTCAACAAAGATGCGTTGGATCTTGGCATATTATCAACACAGCGGAGATAATCTGCTAACAATAAATTGCATGGCTGTTCCAAGGGAACTAGTACACTGGTCCGAATGTTTCATAGGTTTCGAGAAATTGGTGGGGTCCTTGGCGGAGAGCAGAGCGTGACAAAGATTTTAGATGCAAGCATGGAATGGTAATGTACAACCCGTATTCGTCGAGAGTGGGTCCTACCACAGCCAGGTCAGCAGAAGTCAAGGTCAACAAGTTAAGGCAGGAGTCAAAGTCAGCACTCAAGATCGCAGGAAGGCCTGTGCGAGTATAGGTGAGCTCCCCTCGCATACTCGCCGGGTAGGTGACTAGGCGAGATACTTGCCCAGCCCGTGCGAGTTCCTCTGGAAGTCGTCGAGTCGCCAGGGGGGGTGGGGTATAAATATGACCCCATCCCCTTGCTTTTGCCTATAAATAGGACCCCAGTGGTACGAGGTGAAGCACTTGAAATCCTCGGCAGGATACTCGCGCGCTTCAGTTTCGGGATACTAGCTAAATCTTTTGATTCATTTTCCTTGGAGAGCAAGTCGCGACCTTGCGACCTCGCCATCTAGCTTCCCTCGTACCCAATTCGGTCATCCTTGGTTGAGAAAGGGCTGCTCCTTTCGAGCATCCAGGTACGTGGTGGGACCTTCCTGCCGCAACATCTGGGGTCCTGTTTGACCTGATTCTTCGTCCTAGTCAACTTTGCCGTCTGATCTAGCTTCTGAGTCAGTAACCTTAGGCGGCTTTGGTCCGAATTCTGAGGTTGGGATTTTTCCTGGCTTCAACAGGTAAGCTTAAAGATTAAAAGTTTTTTGCACCTTCGACACATGTCCAAGTTTTATACCTGCAAATCATTTACTATATTTGAAAAAACTTTCATTAAAGGAGTCGTCGGTGTTTGGATAGTGGATGAGACTAGATATGATGAAAGTCATTTTATATGTTACAAAGCAGTGTGATGGCTCCGAAGATAATAAACGATGGTTTGTTAACTATAATTCCAAAATAAATGATTCTTAGTGCCCATGTAGAGGTTTCGAGACTCGAGCTAAACTGTGGATGCATATACTCAGGATATATAATATGAGAAATGCCAGACAGATTTCAAACAAATATTTGATTAAACAGTATTGTAAAAATGCTAAGAAGGGTATCTACTTACCAAACACTCTATGCATTGTAGATTGTGATTCCAATTTGATATTTAGAAAACACTTGATTCATTTTTTGTATGACCTTGCTCACCAAATTGAGAACTGCCAAGTTGCGAAGACACATGTTTTGATGGTGTTGAATGATCTAGCTAAGAAAACAGAAGAGATGGTTGAAGCGGATGAAAGACAGAAGAAAAGGTATAGTGTTGACAATGATATAAATAATCCAACGGTTAGGGATCCAATATCAAAGAGACCAAAAGGAATTTCAAATGCACGTATGAAGAAACATTGGGAGTCAGGGAATAAAAAATCAAGTATTGTTTTCGACCTTCCACCAATTCTCATTTCACTGTTTTTAGTTAATTAAATGTTAATTTTTCGTCCAACTTATAGGGAAGAAAGCTACGGTTAATCCAAAGACCGTTGTTGTAGAAGAAAGTTTTGGAGAAGTGTATGACATTAATTTTTTTGATATTTCAACAGAAGACCAACAACCGATCAAATCTGCTAGCTGCTCCAACTGATTTGAATGAAGACAGTTATTTTGATTTGTCATTTGATTTCTCTGGCATTCCCAATGTGTTCAAACCATAGTCAACTGAATGGTGAAATGAAATATATTTTGTACATGCAGGTTTTGATGTGTTCAAACCATAGCCAACTGAATGGTATTTGGAGTTTGAATTCTAGGATAGATTATTTCCAACTGAATGGTAAAATGAAATGTATTTTGTCCATGCAAGTATTGTATGCAAACAATGGATCTCTGTAATTACTTTTATGAACAGGATTACCTGAATCGTATTTTTTATGAAAGCAGATGTAATAGACTTTGTTTTTTAGTGGTCATTTTCACCAATTATCATAACAGAGTTGTTATAATCCCTCTGTTAACCTGACATACAACAAATTAGGTAGCAAATGCATCAGTTTGTATCAAAATATTTTCAATATATAAGCATCAAATTAAGCAATCAAAATGTTTTCAAAATATAAAGAAACTTTCGTAGCAAATTAAAAACCGTAGATCAACCATCCAGGTAAATATTTATAATTCACATCCTTGATATATATCACATTTTGTCCCTCTGATATAAATCACATTTTGTCCCTCTGATATAAATCACATTTTGTCTGGTAAACATTCTATGCATTCATCATGGGTCGGCATTCTGTAAGTATATCCCAAAAATTATCAAAAAAATTTACATCAGAGCTTGACATTCAACAAGTTTAAACTTTACCTCAGCAAGTTAGTTATTATTGCAACAAATTAGGGAGCTTGTGTCAACGACCCAGTGCCGTAATCTTCTCAGATATACAGCTAGAAAATGTTCTCAGAATCTCGGCAACGAGTTCGTCGCGAAATTGGGGCATATTGTCCTGCCATTTTTTGTGATTTTTCCAAGAAATAGTTGTCGTGGACAAGACTGCTTCCATGAACTTCAATACGAAAACACTGTAATCCCATCTATTATCTTGTTTGGGCAAGCCCGCCGCATCTATGACAGGCCAATTAGCAAAGCCATCCGGGAACGCATGTGAAACATCTTCATTTAGGGCCTTTAGCTGTAGTATTAAGACATGGAAGATTTGAATATAAAAGTGATATAACTGAAAACATTGACTATAATAATCAGTAACGTTTATCTCAAATTCTTTATACGTACATTAGCACTTGCGCCTACCAAATAAAGGCTACTTGGAAGAGAATCATAAAACTCCCAGACCCTCTTTTTTAACCAACAATACCCAGTGACTACTGATGTGGCAAGACATAAGAATAATTTCTGAGGTATTAACCGTCTATGTGGTGATATGACGTATAAGTGTGGTATAATTCCTAGCACTGCTCTTTTATAGTACTGCACAATAGATAAGTGAATTATAATTGAAATTTATGTCAAATGATGGATACTCAAATAACATACTTGATGATTTGGTGATATGTAAAGATAACTTCTAACTTGTTGTGACATCTGTTTTTTTTTTAAAACCTAACACCACAAAGTAAGCATTTAAATGTTTGCAAACAACCTTCTTCTTCTTAAATCCTTTCTTTGGGGTGATTCTAACGACATCTGGTGACTCGAGTTGAGTTTTGTCAACAAGTCTGTACTCAAGCGTGGATGCATGTTGTGATAACTGTGTGGGCGAAACTGATGTCACATGTGGTAAAGGCGGGGTGGTGGTGTTGAGGTGTTGGGTCTAAACTCTGCCTGAAAGCTCTTAAACTTGGAATCAAGAAAGATCTTCAATCCTTCAACCTCTGCTTTGATATATGTTTTTAGCCAGGCTTCCATGCCTCTCCATCCCTCATCAGATTGAATATCTTCAAACCACACTTTCTTCATTTCCCCCAATTATTTCTCAACAACTTATTCTCTTTAATCTCTTATTCTCTTTTTTTCACTCTCATATTCTAGAGAGTCACCCTTAATCCCTTAATCTTTTTTTCTCTTATCTTTCTTCACCTTCACCATCACAAAATCGGACTCACGTTCCTTAGTACCTAGAAGTGTCTTCTTCTCATCAATAATATTTACAAATATCGTGATAACCTACAAAAGAAAACCAAATACAAAGGCTCAAGGACGGAGGACTCTGGGCCATATGATCGAACTCCAACAAGATCGAACGACCAAAAATCAGCAATTACGGAACTACTTCCGCCCACTACTGCCGAGTGGTAGCTACCTACCGTGTCACAGTAGCTCACAGAAAGGATAGCCACTCAGAACTCCCCACTAACGCCAGTGGTAAGAGTACCACGGCGCAGTAGCCTCTCAATGCTTTCGTCTCGACGCTTTCGTCTCGACACTTTTGTCACGACAAAAAGGGGCTATCACCAGGTGGTAGCTACCTAACGTCGCGTGCTACCCCTCGACATTTTGTCTCAATGCTTTCATCTTGACAATAAGGGGCTACCGCCGGGTGGTAGCTGCCTACCGCCGCGCGGTAGCTGCCTACCGCCGCATAGTAGCTGCCTACCGCCGCGCGGTAGCTCTCAGAACCTTAAGGGGGAAAACATGGGTGCTACAACTCGACAAAAAAGGGCTAACGCTGGGCGGCAGCTGCCTATTGCCGGGCGGCAGCTGCCTACCGCCGGGCGACAACTGCCTACAGCCGGGCGGCAACTATCTACCATCGCGCGGTAGCTCCCAGAGCCTCAAGGGGGGAAACATGGGTGTTAAGACTCCTCCACCCTTAAAAGAATTTCATTCTCGAAATTTAACATACACTCAAACAACAAGTATACCCGATGCAAAAAGTTCTGAAAAGTCCTCATGCATTGCTTGCTCATGCTCCCAGGAGAATTCGTTTCGCTCGCGGTTATTCCATCGCACTTTCACGAGCTTAACCACTTTATTCCGTAACTGCCGAATTTTTGAATCCTCTATGCCAACCAGTCGGACTCTCGTCCTCAAGTCCTCTTCTACCAGCACCGTTGCCGACTCGACCACAACACTTGCCTCCTCCAAGGCTTCCCTTAAAACCGAGACATGGAAATCATCATGCAATCCACTCGGTTCTGTGGACAATGCCAACCTGTAGGCTGCTTCTCTGATGCGTTCCTTAACTTCGAACGGCCTTAGAAACCTCAGGCTTAACTTCTTGAGTCGGCGAATCCGCGAAACGCCTTTGAACAGTTTGATCTTTAAATAGACCTAGTAGCCTACCACAAACTCCGCGTTCCTATGACGCATATTGAAATACTTCGCATGAAGATCCTGAGCAACTCTCACACGCTCCTGAATTGTCCGCACCAACTCACAAGCATCGGGCTGAAGAGAAGACCGCGCCTCCTGCTAGGCGTGCGGCTACCGAGCGGTCTGGGCGGATATAAATGCGAGTCCGCCACTTAGTTGGGTAGTCCGCACCTGTTGGAATTGAGGGAACTATTGCGTGGTTTGCCGACCTGACCGCGTGGCCTGCAGGGGCGGAATGTGGGAGCAGTCCGCAGCCCCTACAGAACGAACGACTGCTACGCGACCTAGGCGGTCAGATCGGAGAGACTGCCCTAGCCGCATGGCCTGAGCAGATAAAGGAGTCTATCCACCTGACTCAAAAAAGGGGGCTGAGACAGGTCGCGACCTCCAGGGGAAACCTGGAGCAGGCCGCGACTTGCAAGCTAGCTTCCTTGGAAGGGATCACCGATTTCTGAGTTAACACAATCCCCACACTTTTTTAAGTCCCAAAGGGAACTTCAAAAAGTAAGAGACCCACGAAAATCGTGATCCTCTCCTTGGAAAATAAGAGACAGTGAGAGATAGAACCTGATGTCTCTCCTCAAAAAAGGTTTGCCAATGTCCATCTTTTTCCTGTAAAGGAAAAGTTAATGCAGGCGAAAAGAGGCACATCTTGTGTGTACCTGAATTGCTTTTGCAAAACAAAGAAGACGTGAATGTATTTCATTGAGTCACTACAAAACAAAGGTGAGAGGAAGTATAGAAGGAAAATGACTTGCAAGTACCTGAAGGAAGCTTGCAAGCACATGTTAACCTATGCAAAAGGAAGAGTAAGCAGTATATGTGAAAGAAAAGTAAGTTGCATGTACTTGAGGGGAACCTTCTAATCTCTGTTAATCTCTGCAAAAGAGGAGTTAGAAGCAGATATGATAGAAAAGTAAATTGCATATACCTGAAGGGAACTTGCAAATATCTGCTAATCTCTATAAAACGAAGATTGAGTAGCAGATATATAAAAGGAAACTAAGTTGCAAGTACGTGAAGGAAACTTGCAAATATCTGCTAATCTCTGCAAAAGGAACAATGAGCAGCAGATATGAAAGAAAAAGTAATTTGCAAGTACCTGAATAGAACTTGCGAATGCTAACTGTTGATACAATAGCGAAGATATAATTGGATAGAAGAAGGAATGTCCGACAGACTCTGCTATTAACCGTATAAAGATCAAATCGCGACAATGATCTTTTTTGCGTGATCAGATATGATATCTTTAATATGAAATCCAGATCATCAAGATGAGACCATCTTGATTAGACTTCAATAGCATGGATTGTTAATCAAGGAGAACCAGATACTCTAATTGATGATTGGTACCAGTAACATCCAATAAGAGTAGACAGAGAGCTTGTTAATCATCATCTGATAGAGCTTCATGCAAGCCGAGTATACAAGATGAACATAAGAAAAATAGATGTTGCAAATTCTTTTGATAGGTTAGATTTAACCTATTAACCTGTAAGAAGGCAGAATGAAAAATGAGGGCTACACCCGAAGATAACCAAAAAAAAGCCGGATGCTACCACAGGTCTTCCCCATGGGCCTTAAGCATCGCCTACCCAAGAAAGGTCATCACGAGTGTAGTCCTACCTAGAGCGGATTAGCCACATTCCCTTAGAAGGGCACAAAAGAGAAAAATGTACAAAATCCTGAGAAGGAACGATAGATATACTGCTCTCATGCCTCGGGTTATAAACATCGTTGATCAATTAGACTAGATGCGCCAAGTGGCCAATAGCATTGCTTGTATTTAGAAAGATCAGCGGAGTTGTGGGCCCCGCGAAAGCACGGATTGAGAGTACCATAGAGTATTCGACTATTACAGTCATAAGATGATCGAAGAGACAATGCTACATTTGATCGCCATTGCTTGTAAAGCAAAGATCATCGTAAGTGTAATGTATCCTTAGCGAAGCATAGCAGAGCTAACATATGGGACCTCCCTTGATGCACGCTTTGTGTTAGATGTCGGCTAGAATCTGAAGCCATGAAGTTAACCATCATAGATTGAACGACACCCACTACACATACGCGAACACTCCCCACTATATGTGGTCATCATGGACTTAAGCCCAAGAATAATATACGGAGGGAACAACAAGACTCGACGATATCTCAGTGGTTCAGTGATCCCTTTGACAAAGAGAAAATAGAGGAGGAGACACTCCAAAAAGGGAAATGTGTCAGTATGGGATCTCTAACATAAAATTTATTGAAACGAATGAAAGAACACTTAGAAGTGTTTTTAGAAAGGAAATGTTTGAAGAATGTAAAGTAAAAAATAACCGGCAATGATTGCGAGGGGCTTCGAGGACTTTGAGTTGTTCTCCTTCAACTCAGAATAGGTCTTCGAGGGTGTCTACATAGTCGTCGTCGATGCTTTCAGTGCCAAGACCGAAGTTCATATTGTTGATTTGGTTTCCCCCTTTTGAGCCGAGAGGATTGCTCACTACTTCTTTGCTTTTTGAAGTGGATGGGTCAGAATAGTCATTCTGCTGGGGCAAATGTTGGTATTTACCCAGCTTCAACATTTTCTCTACTATTTGTTGAAGAGCTCTGCAGTCTTTTGTTGCATGACCCTTTCCTTTGTGATGTTCACAATATTGGTCAGAGTCTCTGACCTTCTGATTCACAGGCTGAAAAGGCCCTTCGCCACTTGGTTTCTCTTTATGACCCGAGTTGATCCACCCACTATGCTGTCAATCCGGATTTCTTTGCTTGGAAAGGGATGTCGACGACGACGGATTTTTATTGGACTCTAAGTGGAAAGTTTAAGCAGCTCTCCCTGGTGATTGGCAGGGTAAATGATGGTTTGAGGACCGAGTTTATAGAAATACTCCCTTTGTCCAGCCGCTGGAGACTTCAAAGGGACTGTGCCTTGCCTTGGCGGGTAACTTGTCGGATACATTGGAAGATTCTCTATTGATGGTGTCGGGTTGACAGAAGTAACTGGCACTGTTACGGTCTGCGAGTCTAGTCGCTGAATTATAGCGGTTAGGGTGTCGTTAATTGCAGCAACCTGCTGGGTAGTTTCCTGTCGAACTTGGTCGACTTCACGACGTATCAGCATGAGGGCTTCCCAAAGTGCATCTTCGCTGGTACGTGGAATGCTTTCAGGGGATTGGCAGTCTGACATTAGTAACCGTTGATTTTCACCGTCAGTTCGAGATCTGAAGGTCGCGTGTTAACTGTTGATGCGCTAAAATGGATGGAACACCAGCAGATAACATGTGTTCGGTCTCACGGGCGAGGTGGAGAAGAGATTGCGGGGATAGAGGAGGTTGATAGGGATTCGGGAAATGTCTTTACACACTCGAGAGTAGATCACACTTGATCCGAGATGCGGGGATAATGGGAGGTTGATGAGGAACTGTCGAGCAGACGGTTACTTTGACGGTCAGGTTTTGATGGTTGATGCCGAGAGAGAAGAGGAGAGGAGAAGAGGGGTTTCTTGCAGTGGCAGCAACAGACTTCGCCCGCCGCGGCTTAAATGTCACTCTTGCGACGGGCTTTCTTTTGATTATAATTCTGTGTTACAGCTTGAGTTGAGTCCTTTACATGATAAAATAAAGGGTATAAGGGGAAGCTGCCGGTTAGAGGAAAGAAGATGTCATAGGCCGCGCGGACTGAGCAAAGAGGTCGGTAGACCGCGCGAACAGCTGATGCCGCAGCTTGCTACACTAGGCCGAGCGGACTGCGCAATCAGGCAAAGAAGACCGCTAAGGTCGCTGATGCCAAGGCCAGGAACCAGGCCGGAAAGACTAAACCGCGCGGACTGGGAGGTTGTGTCCGCAGGGTCTGCTGCGCTGGTTGGTCCTTGATTGTTCATGTCGTGTCGACTATCTTGTCTCCAATGAGAGGTATGGGGGACTATTTTTAGGCACGAGGAGGTAACGGTCTTGGTAACGTTACCCCTAGTACATCGGTGAGTTGTGTGAGTAGACATGGAATTCGCCGAGTCCGCACCATGTGCGGATAGGAACTTATATTGGACTGGTCTGCTGTTGGCGGACTAGGACGAGTCAGCCTCTACTGCACTAAGCGAGCCCGCGTCAAGTTATGCGAGCTGAGGTGTAATTCGCCTGCTGCTGGGAATCTGGAGTGCTTTTGGAGGACTGCTCAATGATTCCGCCTAGCTCGTGGTGAACAGGTTGAGTGCGCTTCTACTGTTGGATGGAGGCGAGTCCGTCGCCTTCTGCCGAATAGAAGGAGCAAACCGCGTATGTTGTTGGATGAAACGATTCCACCTCCTCTTTGCGAGCTGGAGTTGAATCCACGTTGGGTTGTGCGATCTGGTGAAGAGTTGGTCCTGCTGTCAAGTCCTTTCTCAGGCGGACTGAGACCAAGTCCGCCACCTGCTGGCGAACTGAAGGGTTGGTCGCCCACATGGCGACCTAGCAGACTAAAGGAGCAGGTAGCCCCTGCTGGTGGAGCAAGTTTGCCACCTTCTGACGGACTGAAGTAGACTCCACTGGATGTTGTGCGGGTTGACGAAGCTGGAGCAAGTCCACCTCCCTTAGGCAGACTGAAGACTGAATCTGCCACCTTCTGCTGAATAGGAGCAGGTCGCCCTTGCTGGATGGAAAGGCTTGTCGCCCCTGCTGGGTGGCCTGACACTTGTCGCCCTCAATTGGGCGACCTGGGGTTGTCTGTGCGACCTGAAGCTTGTCGCTCTGTTGGGCGACCTGGAGGCAGGTCACCTAATTCTTGGTGGACTTGGATGTTGCGGAGAGCTCATTCCGCGCCTGTAGAAAGGATGGTCACCTGGCGATAACTTAGGCTTTCTAGCCGGGCGACCTACAGGAGCAGGCTGAAGAGCAGACCGCACCTCCTGCTAGGCGTGCGGATACCGAACGGTCTGGGTGGATATAAATGCGAGTCCACCACTTAGTTGGGTAGTTTGCACCTATTGGAGTTGAGGGAACTATCGCGCTGTTAGACGACCTAACCACGCGGCCTGCAAGGGCAGACTGTGGGAGCAGTCCGCAACCCCTGCAAAACGAATGGCTACTGCGCGACCTGGGTGGTCAAACCGAGGAAACCGCCCTAGCCGCGCAGCCTGAACGGATAGAGGAGTCTATCCTCCCGACCCAAAAAGGGGGCTGAGACAGGCCGCGACATCCAGGGGGAACCTGGAGCAGGCCGCGACTTGCAAGCTAGCTTCCTTGGAAGGGATCACCGATTTCTGTGTTAACACCCGTTGTCCCAGCCCACTTCCAAATTAGAGTATACACTTGTTTCCACACAAGAACTGCCTTCTTCGGAGGTCATTAGAGTTAGCCCAAGGTTGGTCAAGAAGGTTGTTTTTAGACGGGTACTTAAAATTTCTAATACACATCCTAACTATCCTGAGAGATTACTTCTAACAGAAAGAGCTAGCGAAAACATTGATTTTGTCCTGAACAAATTTGTTGATTGATATTTTTTGTCTTCTTAAAATTCCTGGTATTAATTAGTGCTAATTAAAAGCCAAAGTTTTTTTTCTTATCAGGGGTATGTTAATTTATGAAAGCGGGAACATATCTATGTCAAGAGGTGACCTAGATGAACTTATGGGCCAAGGCTAGGTCATGGATAATCATTTAAATGCCTATTCTGTGGTATTTGGTGTTAAAAGAAAAAGAGCATCACAGAAACTTAAAAGCTATCTTTATTTATCGTCAAATCATGAAGTATGTTACTTGAGCATCAATCATTTACTTGAGCAAGCATTTCAATTTTTGTCTCAATGATCTATTGTGCAGTACTATAAAAGAATCAATGTCAGAAATTATACCACGCTTATTAGCCATATCGTCACAGAGGCGATTAATTCCTCCGATATAGTTCTTGTGCAATGTCACCTCTCCAGTCACTAGGCATTATTGGTGTGCTGGTTAAAAGAGTGGCGTTGGGAGTATTATGATTCACTTCCAAGCAACCTTCATTGGGTCGACATACGTGCTAACATATGTATAAAGATTTATAAAAAAATGTTACTCAATATAAAGCTTTATGTTTGTTGTGGTTAAATGATAATAATGACCTTCAATTAACTTTAGATTTTTCACATGTACTGCAACTGAAGTCCTTGCATGACGATGTTTCAGATGCATTTCTAGAAGGCTATGTAAATTAGTCGATAGTGGATGCGGTCAGCTTGCCCAAACAAGGCAATAACTGTGATTGCGGAGTTTTTGTTTTGAAGTTCGTAGAAGCGATTTCATCCACGACAATCTTATCATGGGAAGATTACAAAACATGGCAAGACGACATGCCACAATTTCACGCCAAAATCATTGCAGAGATTTTTAAAACATTTTCTAGAAGTATTTCAGAGAAGATTGTTGGATCGGGTCCTTCTGATTAGCTTAAATTTAAAAGACAATGTCTAATTATTTTATATTTTTACACTTTCTGACAAAGTGTTGATGAGTTGAAATTATAAGTGCTGTTTATGGACAGTTCTGAAGGGTTTACGTGCGGTTTAAAACACTAGATTATTCATTCATGTAAGTTCTGATTCGTTTTGGTTTAGATTTGTTATCATGCATGTATCCAAGTTGTTTATGCCCCGGTGTGTTTCGACAAAAATGCTACTATCATATAATATATGTTTGACATGGCAGTTGTTATGACAAACACCAATAATTTTGAACATAAAAGTGGATGAAGTTCATGACTAACGGTGACATAGAAGTGGGCAAAGTGTTTAACATCTGGATGCAGCTTAAAAGTTTTGCCCTTCCTATGATGACATAGAAAACTATCACCCACCTTCCTATAACAAAGATACCACAATTGACCCAAAAAGTTAATAAAAACCACTCTAGCTAAACCATGAACAATGATAGTAATTTTTTCATTTAATTTAAGTAGTTTTTATTCAATACAAAGTTGCATCATCAAAATAACACGTTGATCCCAACTGCAATTTCCTCGTGGTGACATGTAGACAGTCGTTATGATTTAAGGATATCGGGAATGCCAGGGAAATCAAAAGATAAATTTACATAAAAGTCATCATTAAAATCACTTGGTGCATCATTTGGGACTATAGTTGGAGCATTTGATTTTCTAGTTCCTTGGACCTCTACTGAAAGGTCGAAAAAATTGATCTCCTACACATCTCTAAATGTTTCTTTTACGACAATAGTCTTTTTCTTAATTGGGGCTTTCCTCCCTGCCAAAGATAAATAAATGAGCGGTAAGTTGATAAAAGCGTATCAAGTTTATAAAAATGTACTGCAGCTGTTAAAAGATGAAGAAACCTACTTTGTTTTTACTCTCTGACTCTTAGTGTGCCTTCAACCTTGCATTTAAAATTCCTTTAGGTTTCTTCATTGCAGGATCTTTAACCGATGAAATATTTTTGCCCTTCTCATCATTGGAACCTCTCTTTCACATTTCATCAGCCTCAACTATCTCATCAGCTTTCCTTTCTAAAACATGCAAGACTGACAGAACATGTGTCTTTGCAGCCTGAAAATTCTTTATGCGATGTGCCAGGTCATAGGAGAAACATATCAAGTGGTTTCTAAATATCAAACTGGAGTCATAATATACCATGCTTGGAGTATTTGGTAGGTATATACCCTTCCTAGCATTATGACAGGATCACTTAAGCAAATATTTGTTTGAAATCTCTCGTGCTTTTTTCATATTATATATCCTAAGAATATGTTTGCACAAAATGCCTCTAATCTCGAAACCTCTGCATGAACAATTTGTCTCATTGGTCTCGGAATTATATCTAATAAACCATCATTTGTCATTTTCACTACCATCACAATGCTTTGTAACATATAAAAATGATGTTCATCATATCTTGTTTCATCCACAATACATACACCAACAACTCCCTCCATGAAAGCTTATTAAAATATAGCAAATATTTTGCGGGTGCACAACTTAGACACATGTTTTAGAATAAGACAAGTTTTTAAATTTAAACCTATTGTGTCTTGCTTGCATCTAAAATCTTCATCTCATTCTCCTCTCCATCAAGATCCCACCAATTTCTCCAACCCTATGAAACACTCCACCAGTGTATTGATTGCCTTTGAATAGTCATGCAATCCATTGTTGGCAGATTCGCTTCATTGTGTTGACAATATACCAAGATCTAACACATCCTTGTTGAAGATCGTAGACCACTTACTCCTAGCTCTATGTAAATCCTCCAACCATTTTTTTCTTGCAAGTTTCCTCTACTAATCATCTCATTCCAGCAACTATCAAACTCAAACTCGCTATCACACTTACTAACGCATTTATAAAAAAAGCCCATGAACACTTTTCTCATTATTAAAGCATGGTAATTTTGAAGGTGCTTTTTTAGAGATATGTCATTGACATAAACAGTGACGAGTCCTTGTTAATACTCTTTCAATAGCAACAGTCATGCCTTGATCTTGGTCTGTGAATATAGTTGTCGGTTGTTTGCCTCCAACAAATTTTAGAAAAGTATTGAAGACCCAACTAAATGTATCGATGGTCTCCTCAGAAATGAAAGCATCACCGACGAATATATTCTGTCAGTCATTGTTAACTACAATGAATGGTGCACAAGCCAAGTTATACTTATTCAATCTTTATGTCGTGTCAAAAATAGTAACATCACCATAACGTCATAATCATTTTTGATGTGTTCGTCCATCCAAAAAAAGCCTATCAATCTATTCAACTCATCAGTTTGAACGTCATATGAGAATATGTTGTCATCCAACGGTTTGTCCTATAGTATCTTCAACAAACTAAGGAGTCATCACTTTCTATTAACACCTTCCATTTTTGATACACAAAGTTGTAGGCATTAGATTTAGAGAAACTAATATTCTCGACCCCACCAACTTCACTGGATAGAAAGTTATACGCATGAACTGTTTTAGCTCCCACATATGTCAAATTCTTAATAAGGCTACCCTGCATTTTTGAAATGATGTGATGAAATCTCAGTAGATGCTGTTCGCTCTCCATCATTAATTGGTGATTGTGTTTCTCAACGAACTTTGTTACTGTCCAATTTCTACCATCTGTATCAGTAATAAAAAAATACATGCGAGACAACCCGTCCGTGTTTCTAATTTGTGGTACTTTTTTGGTGAGGACATCAGCTTCTTCAATCCAGCTTTAGTGCAGGTATATTCTCGACTTTTTATAATTCTTGTGTATGTCCAGTAGCTCAAATGTTCTTTCTGAACACTGAAAAGCATGCTCTAGGCGTATTCACAATACATAGCATGTGCCTCGTTTTCTGAATGCACAATTGAAAAAACAACTGATTGTTTATTGACCTGAAAAATCGTATGAAAGATTAGGTTATTCCTACAATAAAATCAAACTGCAAACAAAGATAAATAATATTTGATTTTAAAAATAGTTGGAATTCACATATTAAATGTCGTTGAAAACTAAATTGTAAGAAGTCCAGCTAATGTTCACCTAATCGGGACAAAATTGATTGCATCACTGTAATAGAAAACCAAGCTTACATTGTCCATTCCCTCAACAGCATTCTTGGAAGAGTACTGAGTACTTGTTGCTTCGTCAACAGACATCTCCTTGTAGCTTTCTGAAATAAATGTCTGAAAAACAAGCTTACAGATCTAATTTTCAAAGAAATCTCTAATAATTATAATGAGAGTGGTTCCATGTACTAACCTTCAAAAAAAAACAGATCGGACTTAATTCGCCGTGTTTTAAGATCTCGTCGGATACTTCAAAGAAAAGGTGGTTCCAACGCTAGAGTGAGTTGAGATGGAAGAAGGGTGAAGCTCAAACAACAGTTGTTTTTGGTGGTTTCAATTTCCTAGCAAGCTGGATGAATCTAGGTATCTGCCCTTTCCGCTGAGAGCTGAGGAAGGAGTTCGGGAATTTTTTTTCACGAATGGGCAATGGGGAGTGGGCCCTAGTAGGGAAACAGATATTTATTTGCGGAGGAAGTCACGGTCTGTTTCACAGACTGAAAAAATTTCCGCGCTGGAGAGGGGGGATGGGGTTATAATATATATTATCGGAGAGTGAGAAAGAGAGAGAGAGAGAGAGAGAGAGAGAGAGAGAGAAAATAAAGAGAGTAGACAGGAGGAGAGAGGGCGGCGACGAAGAGAGGAGATTGGATTATAATATATTAGATATACCGGCGGCGGGGAGGGGATCGGAGATGAGGTTATAATATATTAGATATATATTATACGCATAAAGTGGGAGATGGCCGGCAGGCGAAGAATTGATGGGGGAGAATTAGAGAGAGAAAGTTGGGTAATTATTAGGAACGAGAGATAGAGAGAGAAAGAATGAAAGAAAGAAGTATATTATAGAGAGAGAGAGAGAGAGGGAGAGGAAAGTTGTTGGGTTGATATATTAAGAGATAAGAGAGAGAGAGACGCAGCCCGCCATCAAGGGCACAAAACGTCATTGCGTAGTGTAACACGGTAGACCTTCAAATAAATTTTGACAATCCATTTTTTACTATGTTTGAAAAAAGCCCACAAGGCCGACAGAATGCAGGAATAAACTAAGCTTAAGCAAGCCCAACACAGCCCAAAGCCTACCAGGCCGAAAACTTAAGCAAGCCCACTGGAAGAAATGCAACTAGGAAAATGTTATGTAATAACTCTAGCTGAAATTGGGCCAACAAATCAACTAAAAAACAGATGAAGCATGACTCAAACCTGCGACCTTATAATTATTTACAACTGATATGGATGATATCCTTATTTAAGAACATGGGTGTGCATATAACCACAGCGCTATGATCTCCACTAAAATTAGTGGGATCATGAGTTTGAGCGCGCACGCGATCACCACACTCAATCCCGTCGCACATGGATCCCACTACGCATGATGGCGAAACCACCTAAGCTCGGCGGCGTCGAGCGGCCGACGTCGAGCGGCCGGCGTCATCTCCGGGCGCTGGACGCCCTCGTCTGGCTGCCACCGACCGCCCCTTCTGACCGTCGGGGTCCAGCCAAGGAGGCACCGGGTCGGTCGCCCCTCTTCGGCCGTCGGCGCACGACCGCCGCCCCTCTTCGACCGCTGACGCGCGGCCAAGGGAGGCCATGCCAGCCGCCCCTTTTCGGCCGTCGGCGTGCGACTAGAGGGGGGCTAGGCCGGCTGCTCCTCTGCGGTCGCCGGCATGCGTCAAAGGAGGCGGTCGTGCCAGCCGCCCTTCTTTGGCCGCCGGTTTACGAGCAAGGAGGCGGCCGAGCCGACCGCCCTTGGTCGCTCCCCCTTTCCGCCGCCAGCTTGTCTGTCTCCCGCTCTCCCGGCCGTCGGCGGCGGCCTCCCTCCTCGCCGGCAAGTTCACCAGTAAGATCACCGCCTGAACAAGGGAGCGCATCCCCGCCCTCCGATCATCCCGGACCGATCATCGTCGTCTGATTCGCGTGGAACCACTCGCTAGCCGTCGGGATAATGGAGAAATTTTATTATTATATTAATTGGTCTACATGTAGCAAAATAAATGATCATAATATGCGCCCTTAAACTATGTCAAAAATAATTATGCTGGTGGTTATGGTGTGCAGATAACCGCATAACTACCATAACCACATCCTTGAGGCTATAAAAGGAGTCTTATGCCTCCTCATTTCTCACCATTTTTCCTCCCAGCTTCCTTCTTTCTCAGCCGCATTCAAGCCAATCCCGAGCCACATTCAAGTCATCTCCAAGCCGCTTTCGAGCGACCTTCAAGCCACCTAACGAAGCCTGATCTCTCCGCTTCTCGGAGGCTTTCGCGACCGTAAACTCAAGTGATCCGCTCACTCGTTCAGTGCCAGCGTGACGCCCCAAAAATCTCATCACCGCAAAGTGCAATTTGTAACAAATGTCGAGCGTAACCGCCTGTCGTCCGCCGAGTGCTAAGTGTTCTCTCATCTCTAAATTGTAACGAGGAGCGGTCTGTCGCCCTCGATTCAACAGACAAGTTGTGACAGCAAGAGAATGGTGTATTTTGACCGGCACAAATCCGGTCACATGGTTTTTAACCCAATTGAGGGGTTTTTCCTCATTATAACTTTGTGCATCCACCATTCTGAAAGCTAAGACAGTCCAATTTATTCTGGTTCGACCGAAACGTCGAGTTTGGCCGCAACAGTTTGTCGCTGTCTATGGGAATTGATTCTCAACATCATCCAAGAGATAGTATTTTCAACCTTGAAGTGTTCAAGATCGACTTCAATTGCAAAAAGAAGCGCCCAAACGACCGAATGATTCGTTCCAAGAGGACGCACCGAGCCAGCCCACTCCCATTCACTTGTGAACGTGAAACTCGAAGCAGAAACTATTTTCACACCTGTGGCGGCTTTGGAGGGATGGGTTCGCCAGATGGAAGAACAACAAATGGAGATGCTAACTTGATCTACTCAGGAATATAGGAGCAGCTCCCGCTCCTCCTATGCAACCAGCACTTGCCATACCCCCACCTCTGCCAAATCATGGATTGGCGCAGGATGCTCCACCAAGAGAGGAAGTATCCGAAGAACTCTCCGACGCCGCTAGCTCTACTCACCTGATTCATAGGGGAATTTGGACTGGCCGTCGTCATCACAATTTGGAAGAAGAACCTGACTGCCGCCGCGAGAAAGATTCACTCGGGAGTGATCGCCGAAGAATACAGACAAGCTGGCCGCGGAATATTCTTGCCCGTCGACCACTTTACCAAGGCTCTCTATTCGCACCTCAGGTTCTAGCCCATCTGTTCTTGTATGGCTTCAAACTGCCAAGTATCGAAACGTTCGACGGGACGGACGACCCGTTGAAACATATCAACCATTTCACCACGATTATGAGGATCTATAACGCACCAGACCAACTGCTCTGTCAAGTCTTTCCAGCTACCCTTAAAGGCCAAGCTTGTACCTGGTTTCATTTCATGAGAGAAGGAACTATCGCAAACTTCGCAGAGTTGACAAGACAATTCGCGGACCAGTTCATCACCAATCAGAGAATAGTTTGTGACCATTCACATTTATCAGGAATTCGTCAAAATGAAGGGGATTCCTTGAAGGACTTTTTCCGTCGATTTACTGCAGAAACTCGCCAAATTCCAGGAGTCAACCCTGAACTCTTGAGTGGAGTATTTCTTGAAGGACTTCGCCCTAGTGGCTTCTATTCAGCTTTGATGAGGGAAACCATCCCTAGCTACCCAGACCTCGTACATCATGTGGAGGCACAAATTGTAGCAGATGAAGCCATAGAAGCATATCGTCAACAATTCGATGGGAACCAAAACCGCAGGAGGGACGGGGAGCAAACTCCAAAGAATCAGGAAGGAAGACTCCAGGAAAAGCATTGGAATGGCCAGCGAAGGCGCGACTTTCAGAGGGACCAGCCACCCAGAGAATATACTCTGTTGAATATTACCTATACAAACGTGCTCTACGCCATCCAGAATGACCCAGCTCTACAACATCCTAAGCAGCCTTCCCCTAATCCCAGAAATGATCAGTCAAAGTATTGTGAATTCCACCGGGCAATCAGACATACTATTGAGGATTGTGCACGACTGAAGGATGAGATTGAACGCTGAATTCGCCAAGGCCTCCTTGGCAGGTTCTTACAAGTACATGTGCAGGATCAACAAGCTCCTCCTAGGCAGGCAAGGGATCAGCAAAACGCCCAGCAAGGAGGATCCAACAGCAGGCAGATGGTCAGGAACATCGAAACTATCGCGGGACCACTGATTCTCTCAACCCAGATACTTTCAATAAGCGCCCAGAGAGATGTTCACGAAGACAAAAGATGCAAGCAAGACTCCACCATAAAATTCGGGGATGAAGATCTTGAGGGGATCCGGACACCCCGACAAGACCCTCTTGTGATCAATACGGGATCGACGATCCTTGCTACAACGTCAAGCGGATACTCGTCGACAATGGGAGCTCTGTCGACGTCTTATTCTTGTCCACTCTTCGGAGCATGAAGCTTATTAGTCAACATCTCACTCCTGTAGTAGTACGTATATATGGCTTCGATAACCATCCATTCTAGGTACAAGGTGTAACATCCTGACTTTTATTGGGCCACCAGAGCCCTAATGTGCCCAATAAAAGTGGCCCGAACCCTACCCATGACCCGGTGGGAGATAACCCTAGGCGGGAAATAGAGCTAGAGAACTCTGAATTGAGTTCTGTCAGTTCCTGTGACCTCGTATAGTCGATACGAGTGCATCGGAACTCGTTCAGTTGGTCCCCGAGGTCATATAATGGATATGACCATTCCTCGTAAAACGCAACAAGAGCGAGATTTTGGATATCGAGCTAGAGAACTTCGAATTTAGTTCTGTCGATTCCTGTGACCTCATATAACCTAGTCAGGTGAATCGAAACCCGTCGCGTCACAATCTGAAATCTAACGACAGATTTAGACACTTTGACCATTTTAACGCGCTACGACGCGCAAATTTTAGACTTTCGCCAAACAGACTCTGATTCAACCCCAGTCAGTGGCGTTGGACTCATGTGGTCAATACGAAGTCAACGGAAGTCGTCCCAGTCAATTTCGACGACAATTGGTCAACTCGTGGTCAAATCAAGTATAGTCGTGCACCGAAAAGCGTGCGCACACCAATTGTGACACGACACCCGAACTTTGACCCGACCCCATTGACTTGGACCCACTTTGAATTTGACCAGCAAGGGGGACCCACCCTAGGGTTGACTTGGTCAAACCCACCCCTAAAAACCCATTTTTTGGATTTTTCTCCAAGTAGGGACCCACCTCCTCTCTAAGGGAGGATAGCCCATGCCCCCCTCACTCCTCTTTGGGCCCCCAACCAGCAATCAGCCATTAGGAATGGAGGCCCACCCTACCCCTCCTCTCCTCTCTTTCCCCCTCTCTTATTCAAAAGGCCCAAGCCCATAAGGGCTTCTTCTTCTTCTTTTCCCACATGGGGGAAAAGATAGGGCCTCCAACTGTCCTTAGACAGAGAGGGGGATTAATCCCTCCCTAAGGAGGGATTAATCCCACCTTGGCTAGGGGAGGAGAGACCCTCCTCCCCAAGCCTATAAAAGGCCCCCTCCCCCTCTCCTCCCCTTGAAAACTCTCAGAGCAGCTCACCCCTCCCCCTGCCCGACCCTAGCCAGAGCCCAGCTGGCCGGAAAAGGCAGGCCGAGGCCTCCCTCCCCATCCACCACCACCAACTTGGCATGGCCGACCAGGCCGGACCCTCTCGAGCCCACCAGACCCAGGTGGAACCCTTCTCCCTTCCCCCTCCACGATCTGGACGTGTTGCATGTGCCTCCCGACGGCCGAAGGGCCGTCGGCGCCACCCAAGCCTTGTTCCAGGCCGGGTGGTGCCCAAGGAGGAAGGCTCCTCCCCCAGCACCGGTGGTGGCACTGGGGGAGTGCTAGACAACTGGGGCGGCGACCCCAAGCGGACGAAAGTGGCGGTGCCGTCGGAAATTGCGACTCCGACGGCACCCGCAAAAACAGAGAAAAACTCTGTTTAGAGCAGGCGGCGGCGGCCGGCGGCGCATGGCCGCCGAATCACCATCGGCGTGAAGCCCGACCCCCTGCGCGTCGACCGGGGGTGGAGTGGTGGACGGCCAACTACCCGAGGAGCGAGGGTGGCGCGGTGGCACTGGGAGCAGAGCCACCGCCACCCCAGGACCTCAGGTTGAGTTTTTCGACGACGGCCGGCGACGCCAGGCTGCCGGACCACCGCCCAGTTACTCGCTAACCCCCGACGAGTCAATCGGGGGTGGCGGCGGTGTCCGGCAGTGGTCGACCGGCAGTAGCAGTGAGCCACCGCCTCCTTCTCCAGCGGGGAGGAATCATCGTCGTTTATCTCATGAAAAGAGATGAACGGCTGTGATCTTCTTAATCCCCGCCTCCGCCTCAACATCAGTGCCCCCCCCCCCATAATGGATCCGCTGCCGATCCGCTGTGGGGACAGAAGGACAAATCACGTCCTGCGACTCAATTTCAGCCGCAGGATCAGGTTAATTTGCTATAGGCAGACCAAATCAAGGGCTGAAAACTTGAGATTTCTTTTGGGACAAAACTAGGCCTCTAGGAGATATGTGATCAACATGAAAAATGTTCCCCATAATGAGGGCTACCTTCAAAAATTTTTTGAGAATTTTTGGAGTTAATATAGTATTTTTAAAAGTCAAAATAAAATTTATTTTGCTAATTTAAAGCCCAAAATACCTTGAAAAATTATAAAAAATTACTAGGCACATTTTAGGCCCTCCTAAGGGTTGTATCAAAATTTGGGATCATGAGGTTAAACTTTGATATCTTTCCTAAAATATTGGAAGCCTAGGGTCGCGTACGGATCTTTTTTTTCACCCACTCTCCCTCGAAGGTGGAAATTGGAGCGTACGACCCCCCCCCCCCCCTATAATCAAATAAGTATTTTAATACATCTCCAGTCTCATACTGGTCAAGCATATTTTAGTTTTTCAGTACATCTCCAGTCTCGTACTGGTCGAGCATATTTTAGTATTTCATTACATCTCCAGTCTCGTACTGGTCGAGCATATTTGAGTATTTCAGTACATCTCCAATCTCGTACTGGTCGAGCTTATTATTTCAATACATCTCCAGTCTCGTACTGATTGAGCATATTCTAGTACTTTCAATTCAGTATTACTCTAGTCTCGTACTGGTCAAGCTTATTTTAGTACTTTTAATTTAGTACTACTCTAGTCTCTTACTGGTCAAGCTTACTTTAGTGTTTTCAATTCAGTACATCTCCAGTCTCGTACTGGTCGAGCTTATTTTAGTATTTCAGCAATACTCCAGTCTCGTACTGGCCCAACTTATTTTAGTACTTTCATTTCAGTAGCACTCCAGTCTCGTACTAGTCACATTTCATTCCAACGCTTTAAATAAGCAGCATAAACACCGCACTTGTCCTCATTGCAATTTACTATTATAATCTCAGGTCCTGTTATGATGAGCAGTTGTCGTTAAAATTGAGCCATAGTTGGGGATAATCGGAGTTGAAATAGTCCTCCAGGTCTAGCCCCAAATATTGTGCTCACACGTTCCTTGTTGAAAGTAGAGCTAAGTGCCGACGCCCGAAGACTAAAGCCTAGTAGGGCAGACCGACGTAGACGTATATTATGTTTGTCTTTTTGTTTGATTGTTTGTAAATTGCTTGTGGTGAAATAGTGGCGGGTCAGTCCCTCTCGCAGACCGTTCGTACCAGTGCGGGAAGGTCGACGACTCAAGGCGATAGGGAGACGAGTACCATGGGTGATCGGTTGTTATATTCCCCGTTGGGTTTTTCCTCCGCTGGTCGGCCAAAACGATTCGCCGGATGTCCCTCACATCCAAGAGCACACAAGATTGTATGTTAGGGCCAGGGGATGTGCGGTACGACCACCCCCAAAAGTGGCAGGAGTTGTCACTGTCACCGACGGCCACATCGGTGAGGCCTGCGGGGCTCGCTACCCTGCTGGAACAAAAGCGGTACAAACTATGTCGACATAGGATTTGTGTGCGCGACTATGAATGCCTGCGATATGTGCGCGGCTGTGAATGCCTGCGATAAAATTTAGGATGTGAAAACCCGATGTGTTGGTGAGCTAGTGGAGCCTTGTTATAACTGACTTATATTACTGCTGCTTTTTGTTTCGGTTATACTGTCCTGCACTCTTTTATAATTGCTTCTAGCTATATATATGAATGGTTGTACCAACTCTCTCTTGCTTCAGATATCTACTTTTGTTGGGTGGGTGTGTGCTCGTCCCCAAGATATGGATCCGGGGAGGAGATTTGTTTCCACTTAGTTCTGTGACTGGCTGTTATCTAAATAACCATTCACAGGAAATGGAGCATTGTAGCGACTCGCTGCCACAGGAGATTACGCCAGCATCTAGAACTACTCGAGCAGATGCACCCCCACCGTCCCTAGAGTTTAGATACGTGAGACCGCCGAGCAGCATAGAGAGAGAGAGAGTATGATGGTTATATGTAGCGCATGTATAGCCCACAGGATTATATAAACGCTTAGGCTTCGGCCATAGAACCTCTGTATTAACATGATGCGATATTTATATCTGCAGTGGTTTCATGTTAATGCTTTCGCTATACTTTGATGGGTTGTGAATGTTATGATTCGAGCTGAGCAAGGTGTCCATCTAGTTCTTAGATAGGGTGGATCGTTTCCCTTAAGAGCACTGGGTGGACATCTTGGGCCATTAGTATCCCTCCGGCCCGACCCGGGCAAAAGGTTTGGGGGCTCCTACAAATGGATCAGAGCTATCACGATTCATCCTTGTGGAGCAGTCTCAGGATCCCTCCGTCCCTCGCTTCGTTCTGGGTTCGGGATGAACCTTGCAGCGGAAGTATGGTAGACCCTAGTATAGAGACTTAGGGATTCTAGACTGTATGATAGTACGCCCATACACCGTTGTTTTCCGCTTGGGTTGTCGTTTTTGCAAATTTCCCCTACTTTTACAAAATACTGACACTCTTTCCTATTACTTCTCCAGATACCGGAGTACAATAACGGGGGATCCTCGTCCAGAGGATATGTTCCAGCTACCCCACCACCAGACCCGGTCGCTCCCGCGGCCATACTATTTGCCGAGACAGATATGCGGTAGAAACTGACGGCTATTCTAGCGACTTTCCGGGCTGCCCTGGCACAGCCACCGCGAGAGATGACCGAAACCACCGATCTGCTGACGACTTTCCGAGGACTGAGGCCTCCCCCTTTCAGAGGTACAGAGATGGCCATCCAGGTAGAGGAGTGGGTGGAGCGGGTGGAGGAGCTGTTAGTAGGAATGATGTGCCCAGTTATGGCTGCAGTCACTTTAGTGGTGACCCTTTTGGAGGGATACACGAGGTATTGGTGGAGAGCAGTTAGTCGCTCTACTTTTCAAGGTCGTCCGTTGAGCGCGATTCTTTGGGGGGAGTTCTTCGTGGCTCTACTAGAGTTCTTCATCACGGATGCAGATCGAGCCGCGCTGCAGGTGAGATTCTTACTCATTCGACAAGGCAACCGCACAGTGGCAAGTATGAGAGAGAGAGTTTATACACCTGGCACGCTTTGCCAGGAATCTGGCTGCCTCCGGCAGGGATAGAGCTTCTCGGTTCTATCGAGGACTACGAGACGATCTGAGGCAGGCCCTGATCATGCTCTCTCAGGCCACATTTCACACCATAGCCACCCAGGCGGCAGCATTAGAGTTGGACCAGCAGACAGTGTCTAGAAGGAGTAGTCGCTCCCCACAGACAGGATAAAGAGCGCAGGCAGGGACTCCGCAGACAGCCCTATAGGCGCCCACCAGTACCCCCAGCACCCCCAGTTGCGCAGCCAGACATCAGACCATCTCCAGCAACACAACTCCCACCAGTGGCCCGACGAGATGTTCCCTTCACGGGGAACTGCTTCCTATGTCAGCAGCCAAGACATATGAGAGCTTTTTGCCCACAGGAGACAGGCAGACCAGAATTAGGAGCAGTTCAGGGTGGATAGTCGGCACAAGGACGGGGTTAGAGAGGTCGCAGAGGCAAAGCTGGCAGGAGAGGCCAGCAGGGCCGAGCAGTACCTCTGGAGGCCTACGCACTGGACTTGCAGCACGGACCGACCCCTGACATAGTCATAGGTATATACTTTAGGTGATAGGGAGATATCAGATCTTACTACCGATGTTGTATATTACTTATATATATGTGCTTGCATCTTCTGTATTAGTTAGATGATATATATGTATATTTTTCCCATGTCGTCAAGAATCTTGTTGGTAGAAGGACAGCCTGCCAAAACCATTTTCGACACAGGAGCGGCTCATTCTTTCGTCTCCCACGAATTCATCGCAACAAAAGGAAATGTTATTCATTCAACTGGACTGTCTATACGAATCTGTTTACCAGACGGGTCGGATATGACATCTACCGAAAAGTGCTCGTTCCAGGCTGTGCTGGGAGAAGTAGAATTTGAGATCTACACAACCATCCTAGCAATAACTGGATTTGACATTATTCTGGGGATGGACTGGCTGGTTGAGCACCAAGCACAAATAAACAGTTCCACGCGAGAAGTCCGACTACAGAACCCGAATGGACAGAGCGTCACGTTGACAGGTGTGCCCTCTGTCTCGCGTATTATTCTGACTTCTACACAGATTGTGAAATCAGTCCGATAGAAGGATGAAGTATACCGTATCTATTTCGAGATGGAAGACAAAACTCAGGTGCACGCCAAAGTTCCTGTAGTCCGCGACTTTCCAGATATTTTTCCTGAGACCCTCCCGAGATTGCCACCCCAACGAGAGGTCGACTTTCAGATTGAGCTCGTGTCCGGAGCACAGCCAGTATCACGAGCCCCCTACCGAATGGCCCCATGTGAGCTGACTAAACTGAAAATTCAACTACAAGAACTAATAGATGTTGGATTCGTTTGTCCTAGTTCCTCACCCTGGGGAGCCCCGGTGCTTTTCTTCAAGAAGAAAGACGGGACTCTGCGACTGTGCATCGACTACAAGGAACTAAATAAGCTTACTATATGCAACACATACCCACTCCCTAGGATAGACGAACTGTTCGATCAGTTGCAAGGTGCATCCGTGTTCTCCAAGATGAACCTGAGATCCGGTTATTATCAGCTTCGAATCCGAGAGGAAGATATTCCCAAGACTGCCTTCAGCTCCCGATACGGTCTATATAAGTTCCTAATGATGCCCTTCGGGCTCACCAACGTGCCCTCCAACTTCATGGTCCTGATGAATAAAGTCTTCGAACCCTTCTTGGATCACTTTGTCATCGTTTTCATAGACGACATCTTAATCTACTCGAAGACCAAGACAGACCATACCCGGCACCTGCAGATGGTGATTTTAAAACTTCGAGAGCACTCTCTCTTCGCCAAATTCAGTAAGTGCGAGTTTTGGCTAGAAGAAGTTGGATTCTTGGGCCACACGATAAACAAGGAAGGAGTGGCAGTAGACCAAGCCAAGATCCAGACAGTACAAAATTAGCCGCCACTCAGGATGACTGCGGACATCCGGAGTTTTCTCGATCTTGCCGGATAATACAGGAAGTTCGTCGAAGGTTTTTCCAAGATTGCCCTACCCATACCTGCTTTCACCAAGAAAGACGCTGCATTCCGATGGACGCCGGAGTGCAAGGATGCGTTCGTCGAACTGAAGAAGCGACTGACTTCCACGCCAATCCTTACGATCCCCACAGGGACCGAGGGATTCCAAATCTACACCGATGCCTCCGTGAAGGGATTGTAAGCTATTCTAATGCAGCATGGCAAGGTAGTGGCCTACGCATCTCGGCAATTAAAGTCACACGAATTAAATTATGCGGCATATGATTTAGAGTTAGGCGCTGTTGTCTTCGCCCTTAAAATCTGAAGGCATTATCTGTACGGAATAAGATGTGAGATCTTCTCCGACCACAAGAGCCTCAAATATATCTTCACACAGAAAGAGCTGAATCTCTGGCAGCGCCGATGGCTAGAATTCCTATGTGATTACGACTTCGCTCTCCAATATCACCCTGGGAAAGCTAATAGAGTCGCTGACACTTTGAGCCGCCAGTCTGCGATAGCCGGGAGTTGGATGGAGCAGATCCCTAAAGAACTTTTCCAGTCCTTGATAGACTTGGAGATTACCCTGGTTGCCCGAAGAGATCTGGAAGAGTATTATTCTCGGCTGTATTGGATGGAGATCCAATGCGACATCCGAGACCGGATACGTGAAGCCCAAAAGATCGACCTAGAGGTAATGCCGATCATCTGATCTCTACAAGGAGGGGCACAGGAGGATTATAATCTGCATGACGGGATTCTACAATTCAAGCATCACATATTCGTACCCGCTACCGGAGGAATTCATGAAGAAATTCTGCAATAGGCCCATCAGTCCAGGTACTTGATTCACCCTAGCATAGTTAAGATGTACGTGGACCTACGCAGGACCATTTATTGGCCTGGAATGAAAAGAGATGTCACCAACTTCGTGGCCCGGTGTCAGACCTGTCAGAAGGTTAAAGCCGAATGTCGCAGTCCAGGAGGCCTATTACAGCCCCTGCCGATACCAGAATGGAAGTTCGAAGATATCTCCATGGACTTCATCCACGGCCTACCTCGATCCCGTGCTGGGAATGACTCAATTTTGGTGGTCATAGATCGACTCACCAAGGTAGCGTGGTTCATTCCAAATCAACAGGGTGACAGAGTAGATATCCTGGCCAGAATGTTCCTAGAGCAAGTGGTACGATTCCACGGAGTACTAAAGTCCATCGTATCAGATTGTGATGGGTGTTTCACATCTAAGGAGTGGAGGCAGGTACATGCGTACTTGGGAACCAAATTGGCCTTCAGCACCGCCTTCCACCCGCAGATAGACGGACATACGGAGACGACGAACCGGATGATGGAGGATCTTCTTCGATTGTGCATGGTGGAACACAATGAGCCGTGGGAGCAGCTATTGTCGTTAGTCGAATTTTCATACAATAACAGTTGCTGGGCTAGCATTAAGATGGCTCCATACGAGGCATTGTATGGAAGACGTTGCTGAACCCCGTTGACTTGGGCTCAGGAAGAGGACCCGGAAGCCTTGGGAATGGCTTACATTGATGACACTACGACAGCGATACGGTTGATCCAGGAGCGAATGCAGGAAGCGTAGAGCCGACAGGCCAAGTACTATGATGCGCGACACCGACCGGTGGAGTTCAGCGTGGGGGGAGATGGTGTTTTTGAAAATTAAGCCCAAGCATGGTGTCTCCCGGTTGAGAAAGCAGAAAAAGTTAGATCCCTGCTACCTGGGCCCCTATCCGGTGATAGAGCGTGTTGGCCCCGTCGCTTATCGATTAGCGTTGGCACCAGAGTTGGGGAATCTTCACGATGTGTTTCATGTATCTTCCTTGAGACGAGTCCTCCGGAAACCAGAGCAGCATGTTCCTACCCCACTATTGAAGCTACAGTCAGATAGATCCGTCCATCTCGAACCCGTCAGAGTAGTAGATTACAAGGTGAAGATACTACGTAACAAAACCATTCTGATGGTTAAGATACTATGGTCAAACTGCGGACGAGAGGAGTTCACATGGGAACCTGAAGCACTCCTCCGAGAGAAACACCCAGAGCTCTTTCCCCAGGTATGTTGCTTTTCCCCCTACTTCAGGCAAATTTTCGGGGACAAAAATCCTTTTATTTTTATTGGATTGTAACATCCTGACTTTTATTGTGCCACCAGATCCCTAGTGGGCCCAATAAAAGTGGCCCGAACCCTACCCATGACCCGGTGGGAGATAACCCTAGGCGGGAAATAGAGCTAGAGAGCTCCGAATTGAGTTTTGTCAGTTCCTTTGACCTCATATAGTCGATACAAGTGCAACAGAACTCGTTCAGTTGGTCACTGAGGTCATATAGTGGATATGACCACTCCTCGTAAAACACAACGAGAGCGAGATTTTGGATATCGAGCTAGAGAACTTCGAATTGATTTTTGTCGATTCTTGTGACCTTATATAACCTAGTCAAGTGAATCGGAACCCATCGCGTCATAATCTGAAATCTAACGATAGATTTAGACACTTTGACCGTTTTAACGCGCTACGACGCGCAAATTTTGGACTTTCGCCAAACAGACTCCGATTCAATCTCAGTCAGTGGAGTTGGACTCGTTTGGTGAATACGAAGTAAACGGAAGTCGTCCTGGTCAATTTCGACGACAATTGGTCAACTCGCGGTCCAATCAAGTATAGTCGTGCACTGAAAAGCGTTCGCACACCAATTGTGACACGACACCCGAACTTTGACCCGACCACGATGACTTGGATGCGCTTTGACTTTGACCAGTATGGGGGACCCACCCTAGGGTTGACTTGGTCAAACCCCACCCTAAAAACCCATTTTTTGGATTTTTCTCCAAGTATGGGGCCCACCTCCTCTCCAAGGGAGGATAGCCCATGCCCCCCTCACTCTTCTTTAGGCCCCCAACCAGCAATCAGCCATTAGGAATGGAGGCCCACCCTACCCCTCCTCTCTTTCCCCTCTCTTATTCAAAAGGCCCAAGCCCATAAGGGCTTCTTCTTCTTTTCCCCACATGGGGGAAAGATAGGGCCTCCAGCTGTCCTTGGACAGTTGGAGGGTCGGGATTAATCCCTCCCTAAGGAGGGATTAATCCCACCTTGGCTAGGGGAGAAGAGCCCCTCATCCCCAAGCCTATAAAAAGCCCCTCCCCTCTCCTCCCCCTCAAAACTCTCAGAGCAGCTCACCCCTCCCCCTGCCCGACCCTTGCTGGAACCCAAGTGGCCGGAAAAGGCAAGCCGAGGCCTCCCTCCCCCTCCACCACCACCACCTTGGCATGGCCGACCAGGTCGGTCCCTCCCGAGCCCACCAGACCCAGGTGTATCCCTTCTCCCTCCCACCTCCACGATCTGGACGTGCTGCATGTGCCTCCCGGCAGCCGGAGCGCCGCTAGCGCCACCCGAGCCTTGTTCCAGGCCGGGTGGTGCCCAAGGAGGAAGGCTCCTCCCCCAACGCTGGTGGTGGCACTGGGAGAGTGCTATACCACTGTGGGAGGCGACCCCCAGCGGCGGAAAGCGGCGGTGCCGCCGGAAATTGCGGCTCCGGTGACACCCTCAAAAACAGAGAAAAACTCTGTTTAGAGAAGGCGGCGCATGGCCGCCGGATCGCCGCCGGCGAGAATCCTGACCCCAGCACGCTGGCTGGGGGTGGAGTGGTGGACAGCCAACCACCCGAGGAGCGGGGGTGGCGCTGTTGCGCCAGTTGCAGAGCCACCGCCACCCCAGGCCCTCGGGTTGAGTTTTCCGACGGCGGCCGACGGCGCCAGGTCGCTGGACCACCGTCCAGTTACTCGCGAACCCCCGACGAGTCGATCGGTGGTGGTGGCGGTGTTCGGCAGTGTCCGTCCGGCGGTGGCAATGAGCCACCACCCTCCTTCTCCGACGGGGAGGAATCATCGATGTTCATCTCATGAAAAGAGATGAACGGCTGTGATCTTCTTAATCCCCATCTCTGCCTCAACATCAGCGCCCACCACAGTGGATCCGCTGCCGATCCGTTGTGGGGACAGAAGGACAAATCACGTTCTGTGGCTCAATTTCAGCCGCAGGATCAGGTTAATTTGCTATAGGCAGACCAAATTAAGGGCAGAATCCTTGGGAATTTTTTGGGGCCAAAACTATGCCCCTAGGAGAAAAGTGATCAACATGAAAAATGTTCCCCATAGTGAGGGCTACCTCCACAAAGTTTTAGAATTTTCGGAGTTGATTTAGTATTTTTAAAAGCCAAAATAAAATTTGTTTGGCTAATTTAAAAGCCCAAAATACGTTGGAAAATTATAAAAAATTTACTAGGCTCATTTTAGGCCCTCCTAAGTGTTGTATCAAAATTTGGGGTCATGGGGTTAAGCTTTGATATTTTTCCTAAAATATTGGAAGCCTAGGGTCGCGTACGGATCTTTTTTCCGCCCACTCTCCCTCGAAGGTGAAAATTGGAGCGTACGACCCCCCTTATAATCAAATAAGTATTTTAATACATCTCTAGTCTCGTACTGGTTGAGTGTATTTTAGTTTTTTAGTACATCTCCAATCTCACACTGGTCCAGCATATTTTAGTATTTCAGTACATCTACAGTCTCGTACTGGTCGAGCATATTTTAGTATTTCAGTACATCTTTAGGCTCGTACTGGTCGAGCTTATTATTCCAGTACATCTCCAGTCTCGTACTGGTCGAGCTTATTCTAGTACTTTTAATTCTGTACTACTCCAGTCTCGTACTGATCAAGCTTATTTTAGTACTTTCAATTCAGTACTACTTCAGCCTCGTACTGGTCAAACTTACTTTAGTGCTTTCAATTCAGTACATCTTCAGTCTCGTACTGGTCGAGCTTATTTTAGTATTTCAGTACTACTCCAGTCTCGTACTAGTCAAGCTTATTTTAGTACTTTCATTTCAGTACCACTCCAGTCTCGTACTGGTCACATTTCATTCCAACGCTTTAACTAAGCAGCATAAACAACGCACTTGTCCTCATTGTAATTTATTATTATTATCTCGGGTCCTGCTCTAACGAGCAGTTGTCGTTAAAATTGAGCCATAGTTAGGGATAACCGGAGTTGAAGTAGTCTTCCAGGTCTATCCCCAAATATTACGGTCCCACGCTCCTTGTTGAAATTAGAGCTAAGTGTCGACGCCCGAAGACTAAAGCCTAGTATGGCAGGCCGACGTAGACCCGATGTATATTATGTTAGTCCTTTTGTTTGATTGTTTGTAAATTTATTGCGGTGAAATAATGGCGGGTCAGTCCCTCTCGCAGACCGTTCATACCGGTGTGGGAAGGTCGACGACTCAAGGCGACAGAGAGACGAGTACCATGGGTGACCGACCGTTATATTCCCCGTCGGGTTTTTCCTCCGCTGGTCAGCCAAAACGATTCGCTGGATGTCGCTCACATCCAAGAGTACACAAGATTGTACGTTAGGGCCTGGGGATGTGTTGTACGACCACCCCCAGAAGTGGCAGGACTGGCCGCTGTCACTGATGGCCACATCGGTGAGGCCCGCGGGGCTCGCTACCCTACTGGAACAAAAGCGGTCCAAACTATGTCGACATAGGGTTTGTGTGCGCGACTATGAATGCATGTGGTATGTGCGCGGCTATGAATGGCTGCGATAGAATTTAGGATATGAAAACCTGATGTGTTGGTGAGCTACTGGAGCCTTGTTATAACTGACTTATATTTTTGTTGCTTTTTGTTTCAGTTATACTATCATGCACTCTTTTATAGTTGCTCCTAGCTATATATATGAATGGTTGTACTAACCCTCTCTTGCTTCGGCTATGTACTTTTGTTGGGTGGGTGTGTGCTCGTCCCCAGGATATGGATCCGGGGAGGAGATTTGTTTCCATTTAGTTCTGTGACTAACGGTTGTCTAAATAACCATTCACGGGAA
Source organism: Platanthera guangdongensis (assembly GCA_039583875.1). Lineage (NCBI taxonomy): Eukaryota > Viridiplantae > Streptophyta > Magnoliopsida > Asparagales > Orchidaceae > Platanthera > Platanthera guangdongensis. The sequence continues at coordinate 217,469,140 of CM077163.1, read as the reverse complement.
ATGGAGCATCGTAGCGACTCGCTACCGCAGGAGATTATGCCAGCGGCTAGGACTACTCGAGCAGATGCACCCCCACCATCCCTAGATTTTAGAGACGTGAGTACCGCCGAGCAGCATAGAGAGAGAGAGTATGATGGTTATATGTAGTGCATGTATAGGCCACGAGCTTATATAAACGCTTAGGCTTTAGCCCTAGAACCACTGTATTAACATGATGTGATATTTATATATGCAGTGGTTTCCTGTTAATGCTTCTGCTATACTTTGATGGGTTGTGAATGTTATGATTTGAGCCGAGCAAGGCGGTCATCTAGTGCTTAGATAGGGTGGATTGTTTCCCTTAAGAGCACTGGGTGGACATCTTGGGCCAGTAGTACCCCTCCGGCCCGACCCGGGCAAAAGGTTGGGGGGGGGGTCCTACACAAGGAATGATAACTCTACTGGTCACCATGGGTGAGTATCTAAGGCAAGCTACGCATGAAATCTGGTTCGTCATGATGGATTCAAGCTCAGACTACAATCTGATCTTCGGAAGACCCATTCAATCTATCTTTAAATCCATTCCTTTAATCCCACACCTCGCTATGAAGTTCCCCACTGCTGGAGGGGTAGGAGTTGTGCGGGGAAACCAAGAAGCTGCTAGGACTTGTTATTCTAAACAAGCCCAGCCAGTAACCACGTCCAAGAATATCCATGACTTTGACCGGCGAGATGAGGCAATCTTACAGCGAGGAGCACCTACTGAAGGATTAATTGAAGTTCCTCTTTCTAGTGCAAATCCAAACCGCATCGTCCAACTTGGATCACTCCTCCTACAACAAGAAAAGGAAGAATTAACAGTCTATCTTCAGGCAAATAAGGATATTTTTGCTTGGGGCCCCGAGGATATGCGTGGTATAGATCCACAGATCATCCAACATTTTTTGAACATCAACCCGACATGTATGTCGGTCATCCAAAAGAAAAGGAACTTTGCTCATGAGCGACTCCAAGCTATCGAGGAGGAAGTAGGAAAGCTCCTTGATGCACAATTCATACTAGAAGTAGAATACCCCATTTGGTTGGCAAACGTGGTCATGGTTAAGAAATCCTCCGGGAAGTGGATGATTTGTGTAAATTACACAAACCTCAACCAAGATTGTCTAAAAGATAGCTTTCCCCTACCTAGAATTGATGAGCTTGTTAATTCACCTGCTGGACACCAACTTCTTAGCTTCATGGATGCTTACTCTGGTTATAACCAAATCAGAATGAATCCTGCAGATGAAGAACATACAACATTCTAAATGGACAAAGGAATTTATTGTTACAAGGTAATGCCCTTTGGCCTCAAGAATGTTGGAGCCAACTGTTAAATTTTCACTCAAGATGATCAACGAGATAGTCTGACGCTAAATTAATACTTTCAGAGCTATCAAGATCACACCTTGATCAAGTGAAAACTGGGAAAGCAAGCTCAAACACAAGATGCAAACAGAAGAAACAAGCAGATCATATTTTTATTATGTTCTTTACAGGGTGAGGTATACGTGGAGAGACATGATTCTGCCAGTACACAGTGGAAAATAGAAAAGATTACAAATATCAATCTGAGCGGACAGAATTGGAGACAGCTGAAACCGCTCGAACTGCTGCTAGATGACGAATAAAACACGGAGTCCGCCGAGACCGCGAGGTCACGCGGACACACTGTTATTCGCTGACTGCTGCAAGCTGCTGCCGAACTGAAGAACAGATCTCCTAACCGCCAAGTCCAGCGGACAGGTTGTTGAACTTGGAAAAAGTTAAAAATGAAAAAATTGACAAACCGCAGAAGCGACCTGATGATACCGTCGATTGCAAAATAAGCTTCACTGAACCTGACTGAAGTTAGAACCAAACTCCTGGCTCCACGGTGCTAGTTGCGCAACCTGCAAAAAGCAACCAGTTAACTCTTTTCAAACTGCGCGGACAAGAAAACCGAGGCCGCAGCAATTAACCAAGTCTCAACTTACTGTTCACTCAGTTACAGTAGACGTGTCGGAGGGGTCTATTTATAGTAGGGGTGAGGAGTGTCGTCACCGCCCTAGTGAATAGAGTCACCACCCCAGCTCGCAACTAGCACAATCCAGTCCATCGAGTCTGCAAGGACTTGGTCGGACTCCAGCCAACTCGCCAGATGCTAAGACGGTCAGACCACCACCAGGCGGACACTGCGCCAGTCCGCACACGTAGCACGCGGAGACAGCAACATCTGATATACTGCATCAGTCCGTATGCTATATGCGGACATGGCACCAGCCCGCACTACTCGCAAGCAATGCACCAGTCCGCCATACTGCACAGCACACGAACACAGCCATAACCCATACTGCATCAGTCCGCACATCATACGCGGACAAGGCGACAGTCTGCAAAGCTCGAAAACAAAGCCTCAGCCCTCCACGAGTCCGCGACCAACAGGCAGATCACCCGGTCAACAGCGGACTTTGTGGACACTGCAACAGCCCGACGCACAAGTCCACGACCAACAGGCAGATCGCCCGGTCAACAGCGGACTCTGCGAACACCCTTAACTTGTCACAGATTGTGACCAAGTCCACCAAACAACCCGAGCCTGGCGCGAGCACGGCGGCCAAGGCCCCAGACCGCCAGCTCCCAAGTTAGATCGCCAAAGCTCCACCAGAGCAAGGCAGAACTTGCAAGCTCCAACTCGCACAGCAGCCAAGACAGCAGCCACCTTTCGGACTCGCAACCAGCCTGCACAGTTCGCAGATAAGCACCAATCCCGCAAACCAAACTAGCGATAATCCATATCGCAGGAGCGGGCGGACTCCAATCCAAGTCCGCTCAGCAAGGCGAACTGCATTCATATCCACACAGCTACCTTCAGAACCACATCAGGTCGCCATCACCAGACCGTCAGCCTGCTCCATCAGTCCGCATGGACAGTCTGCCCAGGCCGTCAGGTCTGCCCGATCACCCACTTCCACTTCATAAATTTCAACACTCCCCCTTGAAGTGGGAAGTGGTGATCAAGCCCAGTAGTCCCCGTAGACGTTGAAATGGCCACCTTCGACAGCGGTTTTGTGAAGATGTCAGCAAGGTTGTCTTCACTCCGAACATGCCCGACCATAAGATATCCCTCCAACACCTTCTCCCTTATGATGTGGTGCTCGATCTCTATATGCATGGTCCTTGCGTGATAAACTAGATTGTTCACCAGTTTGAGAGCACTCTCATTATCATCGTGAAGCAGTGTAGGTCCTTGCACTTCCTCATGGATGTCCTCTACTAGCCTCCTTAACCGGATGACTTTTCGAGCAGCCAAAGCCGAAGCCTTGTACTCTGCTTCAGTAGTCGAGACGGACACTGAGTCCTGCTTCTTGCTACACCACGAGATGCTAGCTGATCCACAAGTGAAAACATAACCCGATGTTGATCTTCGATCATCCGAGTCACCACCATAATCAACATCTGTTTATCCTAGCAATGAAAAATCTGTGTCCCTCCTATAAAGGAGACCTATATCAGAAGTAGTCTTGACATACTTCAAGATATTCTTTGCCGCCACCAGATGAGACTTCCTTGGCTCTGCCATAAACCGACTTACTCAGCCAACAACGTAAGCAATATCTGGCCTTGTAATCATTAGGTAGATCAAGCTCCCCACTAGAGCTCTGAACACCAAGGGATCAGAAAGAATCCTTACTTCATCTCGTCGAAGCTTCAGCCCATAATCTAGAGGATAAGAACAACTCTTTCCTTCCTTCATGTTGAATCGATTTATAATGCGAACCACATATCCTTTCTGATAAATGAGTATACCGCTCTCCTTCCTCTCCACTTCGAGACCGAGAAAGTGATGAAGCTCTCCCAAGTATTTCATCTCGAAGCGAATATCTAGCTCAGCCCTGAGCCTAGCTACCTTCTCCTCGAAATTCTCTGTGATAATCATGTCATCAACATACAGCAGGACCAAGACCTGAAGCTCCCCCTTCTTCTTGATGAACAAGCTTGAATCCGAGTTGGAAGCAAGGTATCCGCAGAATTGGAGGTATTCTGCTATCTTCCCATACCAAGCTCTTGGAGCCTGCTTCAACCCATAGAGAGCCTTCCTGAGTTTACAGACGTAGTTTGGATGAACTTCAGAGACAAATCCTAGCGGCTTATCCATGAAGATGTCCTTATCAATCTCCCCGTAAAGAAAAGCGTTCTTTACGTCAAGTTGCCACAACCTCCATCCTTGGCATGCAGCCAAGACGATCACCACCCGAATTGAAGTCATCTTTACGACTGGAGTAAATGTCTCCTCATACTCCTCTCCATACTATTGTGAGAATCCTCGAGCAATAAGGCGATCCTTGTATCTTTCGATGCTCCAATCAGCCTTCTTCTTCAACTTGTACACCCACTTGCAAGTCACTGGAGTAATACCATCAACCCTGGGAATAAGATCTCAAGTTTCATTCTTCTTGAGAGCATTCATCTCCTCTTCCATGGCATCTTCCCACTCCTTGACTCCAGTGGCCTCATTGAAGTTTGAAGGCTCTCGCTCATCCAGAGGGCTGCAAAGAAATAGGAGACAAAGCTTACTGCATTCCCTTCACAGTATCGAGTTGGTGGCTTGATAGTGATCTTTGATCTCCGAAGGGTCTGCTCCTTGCTCACCACCTCCGTTGCTTCTTCAGGCTCATCTCTATTTCCGGGAAAATTTTGAGAATGCTCCCCCTACTTCCTGAACCAGAAGCCTCTGTCGCAAAGCTTGAAGTAACAGGAGCTACTGGTGATACAACAAGCTCCTCTTGAAGAACTTCAGCAGCCACCTTCTGGTCTCCATCAACCTTGCTCTCTGATAGCTCAACTGAGCCTCCTCCATATGATGCCAGTTCATCAAAGACCACGTCTCTTGATACAACAAACTTCTTCGTCGCAGGATACATGCACTTCCATCCATTCTTTCGCTCATCATAGCCTACAAAGACAAGCTTCCTTGCCTTTGCATCAAGCTTCGTCCTTGAAGTATCATGGACATGCACATAGCAAGTTGATCCAAACACCTGAAGGTGTTCCACGCATGGCTTCTCCTTCAACAACATCTTGAAAGGAGACTTCATATTGATCAGACTAAGAGGCATTTGATTGATAACATAAGAAGCGCATGACATTCCCTCTGCCCAGAAAGACCTAGGAATGTTTTTTGCATGAAGCAAGCACTTACAAGTTTCTGTCAGATGATGGTTCTTCTGCTCCGCTACTCCATTTTGTTGTTGAGTATGAACACAAGTAAGCTCTCTCTGGATCGCGTGCTTCCTGTAGAAGTTAGAGAATTCGGAAGAGACAAACTCACCACCGTTGTCTAATCTAAACTTCTTGATCTGCAAGCCAAGCCAGCCCTCCACTAGCTCCTTGAACTCTACAAACAAATGAAAAGCTTATGTTTTCTCCTTCGAGAAATATACCCAAGTGTATCTTGAGTAATCATCAATCAGAACAAGCATGTATCTGCTTTCACCAAGGCTAGCAGTGATGGTTGGCCCCATCAGATCAACATGGATGCACTCCAATGGTGCTTTGCTCCTTGTTTGTGACTTGTCAAAAGGAAGGTGATGAGCCTTACCATACTGACATCCTGCACAAACATGATCATTGACAAAGGATGATAGCTTAGGCAAGCCTTTCACAAGGCTCCTGTTTGCCATAGCTTTCAGCTTATCCATCCCTACATGCCCCAACCACTCATGCCATATAGCGGCGCCATCATTGGTCCTCATCCAATCAACGTAGGAGTTTGTTGCAAGAATAAACAAGTTCTTTACTCTCCTCCCAATGTGAGCAACATCAGCCTTCACCGCTGATACATTTCGAAGAAACTTCACTTCTGTTGGCACAAACAGAACGTGATAACCTGTGTCTACCGCATTTGTCACAGAGAAGAGGTTATTCTTCATGCCTGGTACATAATACACACTCCTTAACGTGAGTGACCCCTTATCACTACCCAAGGACAACAACCCCCTCCTTATCTATTGCATAAACAGTACTATCAGCAGTAATATTAGCTTCGTTACCTGAGTAAGTTTGCAGCAAGGAGAACTTCAACTTGTCTTCGGTGAGGTGATGACCACACCCAGAGTCCACGATCCAGTCGTCTTCGAAGTTGATGACAGACAAGGCACTGAAACAAGTGCCTGTCGTGAAAGCTCCAACCCATCCATCTTCCTCAGTACTAGAGCAAGCTTCCTCCTTGCTTGCAGCATGCCCAGGCTGCAGCTTGACCTTGCAGTGACACTTGAAGTGACCCGGCTAATGACATCTGTAATACTTCAAATTCTTCTTCCAGTTCTTCTTATGAACAATGCTCCTCTCTTGCCGATAATATGTTGAAGGCTCATCTTCAACAGCGGTATTCTTCTTCTTCCCTTCCCATATCTTCTTCTTCTTGCCTGTGAAGAGCGCTTCACTACCTTCTTCAGAAGTAATAACTCCAGCCATCTGCATGACCAAACTTTCCTGCGAAGCAAGCAGGTTCCCAAGTTCCAGCAGAGATGGCTGAGTTGCCCAGCCTTGAACAGAGGTTACAAAGGCCAAATACTCCTTCCGCAAGCCGCAGATTATGTGCCTTTTCAACTTAGCCTCAGAGATGGGCTCATCAAGATCAAGCGTTGATAACTCAGCACACAGATTCTTCATCTTCAAAAAGAACTTAGAGATGGTCAGGTCTCTTTGAGTTGTCCTAGCCAACTCATTCTCCAGGAACTGTAGCCTTGCCACATTCTTTCTGTTGAACAACTCATCAATGGTTGTCCAAATATCAACAGCTGACTCACATCCAATGCTGTGATCAAACAGCTCTGGTGAAACAGCCCGCTTGAAGATAAACTCAGCCTTTACATTAGTTTTCCTCCAGACCCTCACATGCTCAGCAGTCCCAAATGCAGATGTAACTTCCTGCCTGTCGTCACCATCGACGACCTCATATAGCTCCTCGCCCAGAAGGTAACTCTCCATGCATGACTTCTACTTTTTAAAGTCAGTCGGCGTTAAGAGTTCAATACCCAGACCTCTTGCGTAGCCCCCTTCCATTGCAACAACCTTGGTCTAAGCTATCAGAAGCACATAGCACAACACAAGTTGACCACTGCTCAAGCAACTGAACCTCCCTCTGATAACATGTTATATTTTCACTCAAGATGATCAACGAGATAGTCTGACGCCAAATTAATATTTTCAAATCTATCAAGATCACACCTTGATTAAGCGGAAACTAGGAAAGCAAGCTCAAACACCAGATGCAAATAGAAGGAACAAGCAGATCATATTTTTATTATCTTCTTTATAGGGCGAGGTATACGTGGTGAGACATGATTCTGCCAGTACACAGTGAAAAAACAGAACAGATTACAAATATCAATCTGAGAGGACAGAATTGGAGACCGCCGAGACCGCTCGAACTGCTGCTAGATGATGAATAGAACACGGAGTCCATCAAGACCGCGAGGTCACGCGGAAACACCATTATTCGCTGACTGCTGCAAGCTACCGCCGAACTGAAGAACAGATCGCCTAACCGCCAAGTCTGGCGGACAGGTTATTGAACTTGGAATAAGTTGAAAATGAGAAAACTGACAAGCCGCAGAAGCGACCTGCTGATACCACCGATTGCAAACCACAAGCTTCACTGAACCTGACCGAAGTCAGAACCAAACTCCTGGCTCCACAGTGCTAGCTGCGCAACCTGCAAATAGCAACCAGTTAACTCTTTTCAAACCGCACGGACAAGAAAACTGAAGCCGCATCAATTAACCAAGTCTCAACTTACTGTTCACTCAGTTATAGTAGACGTGTCGGAGGGGTCTATTTATAAGAAGGGTAAGGAGTGTCGTCACCGCCCTAGTGAATAGTGACACCACCCCAGCTCGCAACTAGTACAACCCAGTCCGCCGAGTCCGCAAGGACTTGGCCGGACTCCAGCCAACTAGCCAGACGCTAAGACGGTCAGACCACCACCAGACGGACACTGCGCCAGTCCACACACATAGTAGTACGCGGACACAGCAACATATCATATATTATGTCAGTCTGCATGCTACATGCAGACACGGCACCAGCCTGCACTACTCGCAAGCACTGCACCAGTCCGCCACAATGCACATCACACGGACACAGCCACATCCCATACTACATCAGTCTGCACGCCATACGCGGACAAGGCGACAGTACGCAAAGCTCGAAAATAACGCCTCAGCCCGCCACGAGTCCGCGACCAACAGGCAAATCACCCGGTCAACAGCGGACATTGCAACAGCCTGCCGCACAAGTCCAAGACCAACAGGCAGATCGCCCGGTCAACAGCGGACTCTGCGAACACCCTAGACCTGTCACAGATTGTGACCAAGTCCACCAAACAACCCGAGCCTAGAGCGAGCACGGCGGCCAAGACCCCAGACCGCCAGCTCCTAAGGTAGATCCCCAAAGCTCCACTAGAGCAAGACAGAACTCGCAAGCTCCAACTCGTACATCAGCCAAGATAACAGCCACTTGCCGGACTCGCAACCAGTCCACGCAGTTCGCAGATAAGCTCCAATCCCGCAAACCAGACTAGCACTAAGCCAAATCGCAGGAGCAGGCAGACTCCAATCCAAGTCCGCCCAGCAAGGCGAACTTCATTCCTATCCGCACGAATACCTCCATAACCACATCAGGCTGCCATTACCAGACCGCTAGCCTGCTCCATCAGTCTGCATGGACAGTCCGCCCAGGCCGCCAGGTCTGCCCGATCACCCACTTCTACTTCACAAATTTTAACACCAACTACCAACGATTAATGAACAAGGTGTTCAAAGATCACATCGGAAAGTCTATGGAAGTGTGTGTTGACGACATGCTAGTCAAAAGCATCCAGCGGGAAGATCATCTGGAGGACCTAGAAAAATGTTTCAAAATTCTTCGTCAACACGGCATGAGACTCAACCCGAGTAAATGCATGTTTGGCATGACATCGGGAAAATTTCTAGGATTCATGGTAACACAACAAAGAATAGAGGCAAATCCAGAGAATATTAAAGCCATCGAGGATATGTCACCCCCTCGATCCCTGAAGGAAGTACAACGCTTAAGCAGAATAATTACTGCGCTCTCGCGATTCTTAGCACGAACCAGAGACAAGTATCTACCGTTTTTAAGATCCTCGTGGGAGCAAGGAACATGGGATTTCAGTGGATGGATGATTGTCAAGCCGCTTTTGATTCCTTAAAGCAATATCTGGCCTCCCCTCCACTCCTCTCAAAGTTGATCCCTGGAGAGACACTCTATCTATACCTGGCAGTCACGCCCACTGCGTTGAGTTCGGTATTGGTTAAAGATGAAGGAGGAGTTCAACGTCCGGTCTACTATCTCAGCAAGATTCTCTTAGACACTGAAACTCGATATCCTGCAGCAGACAAAACAACTTTAGCACTCGTCTTCTCAACCAGGAAACTCCCCCCTTATTTCCAGGATCATACAATCAAAGTGTTAACCGAACTCCCCCTCTGTACAATCCTCCAGAAACCGGAAGCATTCGACAGATTGGTAAAGTGGGTTGTCGAATTAGGTGAGTTCAATATCCATTTTCTACCTCGGCCAGTCATCAAGTCATGGGTGCTAGTAGATTTCATAGTAGAGAACACCATTCCACCGCAAACGACCACCACGCAAGCGACCAGTAACCTTCAATAGACTCTATATGTCGATGGAGCATCAGGGATCGAGGGTGTAGGTGCAGGATTACTTCTAATAAGCTCATAGTTGATCACCCTAGAATATGAGCTTAGATTAAAATTCGTGGCTACCAACAATGTAGCTGAATACGAGGCTCTAATTGCAGGACTTAGGCTTTCTATCAACTGCCATATCAAAAACTTGACCATCTATTCATACTCCCAGCTCATCGTTTCACAGATAAAAAGTGACTGAGGTGAACAATGAGCAAGTAGTTCAATATCTTTCACTAGTGAAGTCTCTGTTGCTCAAGGTGTCGTAGTTCCAAATTCTTCACATCCTGATAGAGCAGAATTCCTGGGCGGATGCCCTTTCGAATCTAGCTACGTCACCCACCCAATATCAATCAAGGAGACGCTAGGTAGAAGAAATTGTTATTCTCAGCATCCAAGGGCCTTGGGAAATCATGGAGATTGAAGAACCAAGAGGATCCTAGATCGATCCGTTGTTAGCTTACCTAGAACATCAACTACTGTCAGAAGACAAGGTAGAGGCGCGATGCCTGAGGATGCGGGTAGCCACCTTCACCCTAATCAACGGAGAATTGTACAAACGGTCCCTTTTCTGGACCATACTTAAAATGCTTGTCAGAATCCGATGCAGAGTACACCTTGCGAGAAGTTCACGAATGAGTTTGTGGAGAACATCTAGGCGGGAAGGCCCTGGCATGAAAAATATTACACCAAGGCTTCTATTGGCCCATGATGAAGAAGGAAGCAACCGAGTTTGTCCAAAGATGCAGAAGCTGTCAGTTGCATGCATACATTCCTCGACAACCGCTGGTTGATCTCACTGCGCTGCAAGGAGCATGGTCATTTGCGCAATATGGAATCGACCTTCTTGGTCCCCTACCTCAAGCCTCGGGGCAAAGAAAGCTCATCATAATGGTCATCGATTATTTCACCAAGTGGGTTGAGGCGGAACCTTTAGCTAAGATCACTGAAGAGAATGCCAGACAATTCGTGTGGAAAATATTATATGTCATTTTGGCATCCCTACAATCATCATCGTGGACAACAGGACTCAATTCACAGGAAAGTCATTCACAAAAATGTGTGAGGGCTTGAAGATTAATCTGCGACACACTGTTGTGGTGCACCCCCAAACCAACAGGCAGATTGAGGTGACCAATCGAACAATCTTGAAAGGATTAAAAACTCGACTGCAAGAAGCTGGCAGGCAATGGGTTGACGCACTTCCCAATGTTTTATAGGCATATTGAACCACGGAGAAAACCTCGATAGGAGAAACACCATACAACCTCGGCTACGGAACAGAAGCAATCTTCCATGTTGACATTAGCATCCCAAGTCCTCGAGTATCCAACTTCAACTAGAAAAGAATGATGAAGCTCTCCAAGAGAATCTGGACCTGATCCATGAAGTTCGAGATATGGCAGCCCTTTGCGACGCTGCTTACAGTAACATGTAGCACGACATTATAATCAAAAGGTGAAATCCAGACCCATCAATGTTGGAGATTTGGTTCTTCGAAGTATAGAAGCTGCTGGCAAATGATCACATGGAGATAAGCTCTCTCCTTCATGGGAGGGACCATTCGTCGTCACCGCAATTGTGAAGTCGGGAACCTACATGCTAAGGAACGTGGAGGGAAAGACCATACCCCAGACATGGAATGCACAGAACCTGTGTCGAATCTATCAGTGACTTCTTATTTTGTATTTTAAAATTTGCTAAAGTATTTATATGTTATGCTTGAACTATATTGTACAACCCCGTATTCGCGGAATGGGGTCCCCGGGCAGGCGTGAGGTTTGCTACACATTTATAAGATTTTTAGAGGGTTTTGCACTCTTGGAGGCAAATTTATGGTTAATCTGCAAAATATACTAGTAGGGGGAGGAAAAGTTTGCCTAGCTAGTGCTTGTTGTATCTTCCAGGGGGCGGGTGCGGCGCGAGCCCGGCACCCGCCCCGGCCTCCTCTCAGGGGGGCGGGTGCGGCGCGAGCCGGCATCCGCCCCGGCCTCCTCTCAAGGGGGCGGGTGCGGCGCGAGCCCAGCACCCGCCCCGGCCTCCTCTCAGGGGGCGGGTGCGGCGCGAGCCCAGCACCCGCCCCGGCCTCCTCTCAGGGGGGCGGGTGCGGCGCGAGCCCGACACCCTCCTCGGCCTCCTCTCAGGGGGGGTACGGCGCGAGCCCGGCAGCCGCCACGACCTCCTCTCAGGGGGGTGGGTGCGGCGCGAGCCCGACACCCTCCTCGGCCTCCTCTCAGGGGGCGGGTGCGGCGCGAGCCTGGCACCCGACCGGACCTCCTCTTAGGGGAGAGGGTGCGGTGCGAGCCCGGCACCCGCCCGGGCCTCCTCTCAGGGCGCGGGTGCGGCGCGAGCCCGACACCCGCCCCGGACTCCTCTCAGGGCGGTGGGTGTGGCGCGAGCCCGGCACCCGCCCCGGCCTCCTCTCAGGGGGGCGGGTGCGGCGCGAGCCTGGCACCCGCCCCGGCCTCCTCTCAGGAGGGCGGGTGCAGCGCGAGCCCGGCACGCGCCCCGACCTCCTCTCAGTAAGGGCGGGTGCGGCGCGAGCCCGGCACCCGCCCCGGCCTCATCTAAGGGGGGCGGGTGAGGCGCGAGCCCGGCACCAGCCTCCGGCCTCCTCTCAGGGGGGCGGGTGTAGCGCGAGCCAACCTTCTCCCCGACCTTCTCCCTCGGCTTGAGGGTTCTCGCCCTATTTGAGGGTTCTCGCCCGACTTGAGGGTCTGACCTGGCTTGAGCAGCTCGCCTGGCTTGAGGGTCTGCTATCTTGCCCCTGGTGGGCTGCGAATAGCTGTTCAGAACAGCGGAGTTTGGCTGTTGGCAGAGCAGCCCCGGTGTATTTCAGTAATTTCAGAGCAGCGAGATTGCGCTATTGACAGGCCATCACCAAAAATCTATAAATAGACCCTTGGGGTGCCTTGGAGAGAGATCAGTTTTTCATCACTCCTCATCCTCTTCCTTAATCCTCCAAGGCACCTAGCTCGGCATTTGCTAGGGTGGGGGAGATCTCAAAGGTCTTCTGGGTGTCAGGTGGGACCTCCACGCTAGAGCCAAGGGTCATTCCCCAAATTCAAGTCTCTCACCAAGGGACAGCTTGGGATAAGTAGGTATGAGTTGCACCCTAGGTCCGAACTCTAAGTGGAGCTGAATCTCGGTTCCAACATTTTGGTGTGGTAGTGTGGACTGCAGCTCATACAGAAGTTCTTAAGCAGGTTCCATGGCGGGAGATCTTGGAGGTGGTGATGACCCCAACCAGCTCCCCAACCCAACACCCTATGTAGGGAGGGAAGAGTTCATGGCGTCCATCCAAGCCATCATGGAGATGCTACGAAGTATTGCCCCTCTGGGTGACTGCTCAACTCCCACCCCCCAGGATCTAGTCCCTAGGGGTCTCGGCGAGACAGCCTCTAGGGGTCTCGGCGAACCAGCTTCCATGGGTCTAGGCGAGATGACCCCGGGAGGGGTCGAAGAAAGTGCACCAAGAAGACGGCCCGAGAAGGAAAGGATGGGAGAGGGGGTCGAACGAGACCATACCGGCCGGGAGTTGTTCCCCAGCCCGACGAGTGCTAGACTCTTAGGTGAGCAGGTCGCGCGAGTGAAGCATGCGAGACCACCAAATAGTGGGTCACCCTTCAGCGAGCTGATTGTTTCAGCTCTCGTTCTCGAGGGGTTCAAAGAACCTGACATGACTTACTATACCGGGAAAGATGACCCCGTCCAGCACCTGTAGTGGTTCGAAGATGCGGTCTTTATCAGGACGATGACGGATGCATTCAATTATCGCCTCTTCGCGATCACGTTGAAAGACAAGGGAATGGATTGGTTCCATCAACTCCCGTCGAGATCGATCTACGGGTTCGAAGACTTGAGCCGGAGCTTTCAGCTTCGCTTCTCCACTTCTAAAAAGAGGAAGAAGAGTCTCGAGTCCATCTTCCTGATAAATCAGAGGGCGGAGGAGTCGTTGGCCCAATATATGGACAGGTTCTAAGAAGAGATCTTGGACATTCAGGAGATGTCGGGGTATGCCATCCAGATGGCATTTATGGTGGGGTTGCGTGAAGGATTATTCAAGATGAGTCTGACCCGAAAGGCCCCCCTATCCTTCGAAGAGCTGAAGGAAAGGGCGGCAGAGGAGATAGTGATTGAGGTGGCCAACCCGACTGTTGAAGTTGGCGAGGTTAACAGAGGCAGAGTCAAAGGAGCAAGGTGGCTCGAGGCATCAGGAGGGAAGAAGGAGAGAAGATCAGAGAGCTCAGGGGTTCCAGGGACCTTAGGAAGGTCAGGAGCCAGGTTGGAGACAGCAGGGAGGGCTCGTTCAGGGTCCAGTAAGAGGTCCCATCCAGGTGGGGGGAACTTCCATGGAGACCAAGGGAGGTTCAACTTCCATAGATAAGCCCCTAGGCAGCTCCTACCCCCACCGTAGCAGGCCATGGAGATAGGAAGAAGGGGAAGAGGTAACGAGAGAAATCACCCAGCCCGTCGAATAAGGGAAGGAAGAGTGTTGTCGTACTGTGACTTCCACCAGGTAGAGGGTCACGTCACAGCTACCTGCCCCGAATTCCTGAAAGTGAGAGAAGTGAGAACCCCAGCCCAACAACAGCAGCCGGTTCAGATTGAATAAGTTCTACCCAGAGAGTGAGAAGATGACGTATGTGAGGACCGGGTAGACGTAGGAACCCGAGAAGGTATAGGAGTGATCCACGGTGGAGTGGGGATTGAGGCCACTCGGAAGGCAAGCATCCATGTCATGTACCGTTGGAGCGTCGCTTCGACATCCCTGAACTCACCCCCAGAGGAGAGGATCATCTTCTCAATGAAGGACATGCCAGATCTTGAGGATCTGTTATGTGATGTGTTGGTCATCCATGCAGTCATCGAAGGCTACAACGTCTCCCTGATCTTGGTTGACAACGGGAGCTCCGTCAATGTCATTTTCAAGAAGGCATTTGACAGGATAAAGGTGGAACCAAGAAGAGTGTTGGCCTCGGACGGACCCCTGTTCAGATTTTCAAGGGAAAGGAAGGAGGTAGAATGTGGAGTCGGACTCCAGGTGAAGTTGGGGGGGAACTCAAGGAACTGCTGGTTCGTCATTGTTGATGCTCCGAGTAGTTACAATGCCATCTTCGAAAGACCCCTCATCAGAGCCTTCCTTTGTGTGCCATCGTCTTTCCACCAGTGCCTCAAGTTTAACACTGGAGGGATCCAAGTCAGGGTCAGAGGAGACCCCAGGATGGCAAGGCAGTGCTATGTCACGGCCGTCAATACCATCTCCTGGTTAGCTAGGACAGAGGAGAGGGATAAGATCATGGAGAGCTTGAGCGGGATAGAGGTATCAGATGAGAAGGAGGCAAATGACGGCCAACATGCACAAGCAGCTTGAAGAAGCCTTGCTTTGGTGAGGACTTTTTCCCTTTCATGTCATTTTTGTAATGAGTCTACCCCTAACCGGAAGAGTCAGGAGGTCATGTATCTTAAAATTTTCCCCCATTTGAGAATATTGAATTTAGTATGGTTTGAATGGCATGTCTATCCCCACCCCCGAGAGGATCACCTCGTCCAGGCTCCCAACAGGTGGAGGGGACGAATGTGCCTCGGTTGAGAGAAGGTCCCAACCCCGAGAGGATCTCCTCATCTAGGCTCTTACTAGCTGGATGGGTCGAATGTTCCTCGGTAGTAAGCTCTTGTCCCGAGAGGATCTCCCCATCCAGGCTTTTACTAGTTGGATGGGTCAAATGTGCCTTGGTAGTAAGCTCTTGTCCCGAGAGGATCTCCCCATCCAGGCCCCCACTAACTGGAAGGCTCGAATGTGCCTCGGTGGCGAAAAGGAACCAACCCCGGAGAGGATCTCCTCATCCAGGCTCCCACTAGCTGGATGGGCCGAATGTGTCTCGGTAGTGAGAAGGTTCCAACCCCGAGAGGATCTCCTCATCCAGTCTCTCACTAGCCGGATGGGTCGAATGTGCCTCGGTAGTAAGCTTTTGTCTCGAGATGATCTCCTCATCCAGGCTCCCACTAGCTGGATGGGTCGAATGTGCCTCGGTGGAGAGAAGGTACCAACCCCGAGAGGATCTCCTCATCCAGGCTCCCACTTGCTGGATGGGTCGAATGTGCCTCGGCAGAGAGAAGGAACCAACCCCGGAAGGATCTCCTCATCCAGGCTCTCACTAGCTGGATGGGTCGAATGTGCCTCGGTGGCGAATAGGTTCCAACCCCGAGAGGATCTCCTCATCCAGACTCCCACTAGCTGGATGGGTCGAATGTGCCTCAGTGGCGAGAAGGTTCCAACCCCGAGAGGATCTCCTCATCCAGGCTCTCACTAGATGGATGGGTCGAATGTGTCTCGGTAGTAAGCTCTTGTCTCGAGAGGATCTCATCATTCAGGCTCCCACTAGCTGGATGGGTCGAATGTGCCTCGGTAGTGAGAAGGAACCAACCCCCGAGAGGATCTCCACATCCAAGCTCCCACTAGCTGGATGGGTCGAATGTGCCTCGGCGGAGAGAAGGAACCCACCCCCGAGAGGATCTCTTCATCCAGACTCTCACTAGTTGGATGGGTCAAATGTGGCTCGGTGGCGAGAAGGTTCTAACCCCGAGAGGATCTCCTCATCCAGGCTCTCACTAGCTGGATGGGTCGAATGTGCCTCGTTGGAGAGTAAGCTCCAACCCCGAGAGGATCTCCTCATCCAGGCTCTCACTAGCTGGATTGGTCGAATGTGCCTCGGTGGAGAGAAGGTTCCAACCCCGAGAGGATCTCCTCATCCAGACTCCCACTAGTTGGATGGGTCGAATGTGCCTCGGTGGCGAGAAGGTTCCAACCCCGAGAGTATCTCCTCATCCAGGATCTCACTAGCTGGATGGGTCGAATGTGCCTCGGTAGTAAGCTCTTGTCCCGAGAGGATCTCCTCATCTAGGCTCCCACTAGCTGGATGGGTCGAATGTGCCTCGGTGGGGAGAAGGAACCAACTCCCGAGAGGATCTCCTCTTTCAGGCTCCCACTAGCTGGATGGGTCGAATGTGCCTTAGTGGAGAGAAGGAACCAACCCCCGAGAGGATCTCCTCATCTAGGCTCTCACTAGTTGGATGGGTCGAATGTGCCTCGGTGCCGAGAAGGTTCCAACCTCGAGAGGATCTCCTCATCCAGGCTCTCACTAGCTGGATGAGTCGAATGTGCCTCGGTGGAGACTAAGTTCCAACTCCAAGAGGATCTCCTCATTCAGGCTCTCACTAGCTGGATGAGTCGAATGTGCCTCGGTGGAGAGAAGGTTCCAACCCCGAGAGTATCACCTCATCCAGACTCTCACTAGTTGGATGGGTCGAATGTGCCTCGGTGGAGAGAAGGTCCCAACCCCGAGAGGATCTCCTCATCCAGGCTCTCACTAGCTGGATGGGTCGAATGTGCCTCGTTAGTAAGCTCTTGTCCCGAGAGGATCTCCCCATCCAGTCCCCACTAGCTAGATGGGTCGAATGTGCCTCGGTGGCGAGAAGGAACTAACCCCCAAGAGGATCTCCTCATTCAGGCTCCCACTAGATGGATGTGTCGAATGTGTCTCGGCGGAGAGAAAGAACCAACCCCCGAGAGGATCTCCTTATCGAGGCTCTCACTAACTGGATTGGTTGAATCTGTCTCGGTGGTGAGAAGGCTCCAACCCCGAGAGGATCTCCTAATTCAGGCTCTCACTAGCTGGATGAGTCGAATGTGCCTCGGTGGCGAGTAAGTTCCAACCCCGAGAGGATCTCCTCATCCAGGCTCCCACTAGTTGGATGGGTCGAATGTGCCTAGGTGGCGAGTAAGTTCCAACCCCCGAGGGGATCTCGTCACACAGGCTCCCATTAGCTGGCATGACAGGTTGACCCCTCGGAGAGGTTAAGTGAATTCTACCCAGAGGGGATCTCGCCACTCAGGCTCCCATTAGCTGGCATGGCAGGTTGACCCCTCGAAGAGGCCTAATATTTTCGGTCGCGAGAGAGCTACACTCAGCGAATACGTTGGGTTGGATGCTTTTTTCCGAGCAAGTTCCAGTGTGAAACTCACTCGAAAAGAGCGGTGTGTGTGTGTGTGTGTGTGCGCGCGCGCGCGCCATAAGGCTTCGGAGGGCAGCGAGTGGCGGGTGCCGCGTCGAGGTGGTGGATTGCGCGGAAGCGGGCGAAACCCGCTTCTATGCGCCCGAAGACCATCTGAAACATCAAGCACGGGCGAAGCCCGCCTTATGCAGCCGAAGGCCGCCCGAGAGCATCGAGCACGGACGTAGCCCGTGCTAAGATGCTCATATTTAATAAATATAATGGAATATAATATAATTAAAATTATATAATATAATAAAAATATATATTCGAATATAATATAATAATATAATATAATTAAAATAATATAATATAACAACAATGTTTGAATCGGTATGCTTTGGTTGTACATTAATGTTCTGTTTGTTGGATAATTTTTTGCTTCATTTTCAGCAAGAAAAAAATGTCGCGGCTAAATAAACTGTCTTGCTCTTTTCTGTTGTCACTGCTAAAAAATATTATTTTTTGATCTTATTTGAAACAACATTCCCCTCCCTCCACCTCTCACTGTTTGATCTCACACGACTCTCATTCCGTCTAAAAACATTATCATGATTTTTTAGAATGTTGATATTTGAAGGCCTTTAATAAATATTTATAGTTTTTGGATATTTGCAACCCTCAAATAGAAATTTTCAATCCCATCAAATATTTGCATACCCTATTTAAAAATTTTAAGTTCATTTTTTAAAATCTTTTTAACTCCATCAAAATATTCAAACATATCTTTCAAAAAAAATCAAAAATTTATAATTCAAACAAAATGAAAATAGCATTTTGGACTGTCATGAGTCAACTCCCTTATAGCAGCAACGTCGGGCAGCGGTATTGAAGAAACAACTTCTAGTGACGTCGGGGCGGCGGCTTCCAACAGCATCAGGGCCGTGAATTCCGGCGTCAGGGCGGCGAGTACAGGCATCGGAGCAGGGATTTCGTGTAGGTCGGGCTCTCCTATCAACGATAGTGGGTCGAGCGGGAGAAATTTGTGGGTTGCAAATTTCCAAATTTGGGGACTTGCAAATATCATCCCTCCAATTTATCCCAACCATAATGGGCTTTGCTTTTTCAATAGAAAACATGCGAAGTTCAAGTGACTACCATGATAACTAAAATGGGACAAAGTTTACTGGGCCTTTTACAAAAGCCCACGTTCTAAATTAACCATCCCCTTTTTATACAAACAGTTAATTCCTTCTTTGAAGTTAATTCCTTCTAGTGCTATAAGAACGTTGATAGTTTTTTCCAATTTCTATTTAGGCTTCATTTGCCCAGACTTTTTGCTCCAGTGCATTTTCCCCAAATGAAACGCTGCTCAATTTTTTCATTTGATTTTCGCCTCCTTTTTCCAACACCGGTGTTTCGATTCTTAATGAATTCCCCTAATTGCAACCGCTACCCCGGATACGGTGGTGGCGGTCATGAATATGATGGTTAAATTGTCATTTATTAATGCACATCTAAGAAACTTTGCCCACTTTTATGTTTAAACGGATGAAATTTGTTTGGTGGTTGTTAACGAATGACGATTTAATCCATGTGTTTACGACCGCCACCGCTATGCCAAACGAAGCCTAAGTTCTTCATTTCCAACCACTATCACGAGCCCAAATAGACCTCAAGAGTCCGTTTGGCATGGCGGTGGCCATTGTGAGCACGACTGTTATGAATGGTTGTTCGTGAAATACCAACCCATGTATGAATAGAATTAGCGGTCATAACCGTTGTCATGTCAAACATATATGTTATACAATATCGCAGGTCTTAACTCATCAAAGCAAAAATGTTGCGCAAAACGGATCCTAAATGACAGATACTTCTATGCAATTTATGCAAAATATTATTTTGATTAGGTGCGGGCAAATAATCATGATTTTTCCCCAATTTCTTATAAAAATAAGCCTATTAAATACAAATATTTATGTGATTTATACTACAATATTGTTAGGGATGAGACCCATTTTATAAAAATAGGTGTGCACATGACCACACACCCATAATCTCCACCACAAAGTAGTGAAATCATGGGTGTTGAAATCGAAAAACGGTGTCCTGTGGAGTTCACCCTTGGGGAAGGGGTGGTCGCGCGCCTACTTCACTCATGCAAGCAAAACAACAAAAGGAACAAGGAGAACCGACCCAAGGGCTCGGCGGGGAGGACCCACCACACACCCGGAAGATCTAAGAGCGCTTCCCCTCCTTAGCCAGAGGCCGAGCTAAGGTACCCTCAGAAAGCACTTGAAAACTGGAACAGGGGAGCACATGAAGCATGCCTTCTGGGGTACCCCTTGGATCTTATTTATAGTTTTTGGAATTTGAACTGTCAATAACCAAATGAACTGACCTGAAGTTACCAAAAAACCCTTGGTTGGGTCTGCCAACAGCCAAACTCCGCTGTTTTGAAGGGCTACAGGCAGACCAGCGGGGGCAAAACAGTAAAAAGTACCTCATACATCCAGGCGAGCTAGGGGGCTTGATCACCTCGGCAGGTCCTGCTCGTCTGCTGTTGCCGAGCTCCATTTCGATGACGCGAGCTTGGACGATGAGCTCGCCCATCCATTGGTCGCCACCAGTTGACCTGAGCTTGACGATTCTTGGACTAGCTCGGCGAATGCCGAGCTCGGGGTCGACGAATGCTGATCTTCGGTCGACGAATGCCGATCTCCGGTCGACGACTGCCGAGCTCGGGCTCAACTTCTCTACTGCCGAGCTCGCCCACTGTCTTCAGCCCGATCTGTCTGGTTCCTGGCGACCTTGTTCGCCGGATACGGGGTTGTACATAATCCCCGCTCTTTTTGAGCTTGGCAAAGCTCGGAAAGAAACATCCAACCCCAAGTGTGCGGCGAGCGCGGGTTGGCGAGTTAGAGGGAATCTTTGGGTGGGGTCCACCTGCGGCTATATATATGCACCTGCTCACCTGCCTGACACTTGTCATTCCCTTTGCTCTAACCCTGCCAAGATGCCACTACCCAAGGAGATTCAAGAGCGTCTAGACCGAGCTCGCCAGGCTTCTGCAGCTCGCGTAGCCGCCTTGACGGCGGTGCATACCGCTGTGCCGCAGGGTGGCTCTGCCGAACCGAGCTCCAAGAAGATGAAACCATTCCCTCGGGCGGCCTAGCCCATCTACAACGACCTGAGGGCCACCTTGGAGCACGAGACTGGCTCCTCCACTCCTCCTGCCTCTGAAAGAGGGAGGAACGCCGTCGAGGTCTGCGACGGCCCTGACAGCCGCCCTGGTGGTGTCGAAGACACCGCGCCGCGAGACACCACCCCGCGAGCCAAGACCACTCTCGGGGAACTCGTGGTTCATGACCCACCCCGGAGAATCGCCACCGGGAGCCATCCCCTCCCTTTGGAACCTTGGGGTTGGGCTCATAGAGGGCGAGCTCGCCAGTGCGCGCCCCCTCTCCTCGGCAAACTGCCGTGGCCGCGCGGGCGGGTCTGGGGACCATCCCCACCCGGGATTCGAGCTCCTCTCACTGGGGACTCACGGTCCAGGTCGCGGGAAGGATCTGAGGTTCCTCCCTCCCCACATCTCCTTCGAGTTGTCGAGCTCGTCAGGTCAATTTCGCTTGGACTCTTGCCCCATAAGTGTTCCTGCATTCCTCTTCTTGCTGACATTTGTCTTCACAGCTCCACCCAGCCAATCCGCTGCTGAGGAGTCTTCACGGGCAGCCCACTACTCTCCCCTCCCTTCCCCAAGCTCGCTGGACTCTTACCTGGGCCCTGAAGTGGATCAAGGCGAGCTGACGAGGAGGGAGGTCAAGCTTCTCAAGAAGCTATTGTGTGGGCTGCGCGAGGTGCAGGGGGTCAACGAGACGCTACAACGTGACTACGCGCGTCTCGCCGACGAGGTGCGAAGCGGCCGGACTGGCGAGCTGATGTCCCCCTCCCGGCTTCTGGACGAGATAGATGATGGCCTCTCGGTGGCGCAAAGGAATTCAGGGAGGATCCGCGAGCTGCTCCGCGCGCGGCAGTCTGGGGGCAGGAGCCACGAGGCCGGGGTAGGTAAGAGGGCAGCTCCTTTGCCGAGCCGACCGGTACTCGCTTCCCGATGCTCCCCCTGCTCGCACTCCCCGCTTTTTATTCCTGAACTTGGTCTCTGTAATAAGTAGTTTTTTAGAATATTCTTGGACATGTGTTATTAAAATAATATACTGTGATGTTTGGCTTAGCCTTGGTTGGGACGCGCCGGAAGTCGGCGAGCTGGGGTGGCGAGTTGGGACGGCGAGTTGGGACGGCGAGCGGGGCGATTTGATGGCCTGACCCCAGATTTCTCTTTCTATAAATAGCCCCCCACCCCTCACCAACCCCCGTACTGTGCTTTTATTGCTTTCTTTCCCTCTCTTCCTGTGCTTTTCTCCTTTTCCGCTCGCGCTCTGCTCCTTCCTCTGCGAACATGGTCAAGACCAACCCTGATGCCGACGGCCGCTCCAAGTGCGTGCAGCACTTCACCGACTATTGCTTCTTTGAGGGGCACACCAGCGAGGAGGAGCTCGCGGATTTTGTTGTGGAGCGTGTGCCGCCGGGCTTTGAGGCGCGCAGACCGAGGCAGGGGGAGGCCATCAACACTTTTTACGAGGACGAGCTCGCCTTTCCCATCTCGCATTTCGAGGTGGGGTTGCACCTCCCTCTCTGGCCGGAGATCCGGCAAATCCTGAAGTATTATGGCGCAGTACCTGCGCAGTTAAACTCCAACGCTATCGCGATGATGGTGGTGTTCGCGAGCTACCTCCGGCGGGAGAGGATTGAGTTCAACCTAACAGTGTTCAGGAAGCTCTTTTCCTACAAGGCGACGCCGGATGGGGTCGCCTACTTCGGCGGCTCACTGATCAAGGTTCGCGAGATAACGAACAAGCATCACACTTGGATGACCAAGATCGCCTTCATCAAGGGCGATCTCGGCAACATCCCCTACTCGCCCCAGCAGAAGGGAGAGGAGGTCTACCGCCCCCCTGCCGTGTCTGCCAACGACGCCGAGCTCCACAAATACTTCCTCCACAAGGATTTTGAGGTCGCCTTCCTGCAAAGGGGCCTCGACGCGCTCCCCCCCCCCCCCCCCCCCCCCCGTTCTACCCGACGAAGGTATTGTTCTCTCCTCATCTTGCCGAGCTCACTCGATTGTCGAGCTCGCTATATTGCTGTTGAATTTCTTCTAACTTTTTCCAAGTATTTTCTTGCAGGGGAGCGGATAATTCCCGTGAACCCGCCATTTGCGGACTCGGGCCTACACACCGACCCTCTTGCTCGCGAGAGGGCAGCGGCGGCGGCCTGCTGAGATGAGGCGGCCCTCTCTCAACCCTCTTCCAGCAAGAGGCGACCTGAGGATGCGGGGTCGAACCTGCCACACCGCCAGCGACTGCCCAAAAAGATGAGGAGGGCCCTGCTGGCTCTGCGAGGGAAACAACAAGAACAACATCAATCCAGACCTAAATACATAAGCTCGTCTGAGACCCCCCCCCCCCCCCCCCCGACGCGTCGCCGGAGAGCCCACTGAAAGAGATTACCAGCAAAGGCCGGAAGGGCGGCGAGGCTCCTTCTTCTGCGACGGCGATCTCCCCGCCTCCTTCGGCGAAGAGGGAGGCTCGCGAGCGTGGGGCGCCGAAACAACATCCCCTCTTTAACTTCGGGGGGCGGTGGAGGTACTCGGCGGGCGAGCCCATGGTGCAGTGGGATGAGCTGGCCCATCGGGTCTCCATCTCCACTCTACATCCGTCCTGGCATGACCGCGAGCCCGCCACCGGCCATGCTTACGCCCTCTTCTTCGGCCTCTATGGCCGCGAGGATGCCGAGGCCTACAAGAACATGACCCTCCGGCAGCTCGGCCATGAGGGTCTGCAGGCCCACCTGCGAACCATGGAGCTCCACCATATGCTGAACCGCCGCAGCTTTGCCCTCAGTAATCAACTCCTAAAAGCCGACCAGGCCCGCGATGTCGCTAAGTACAAGGTTGCTGATCAGGCGAAGCAGCTCGGCATCGCCGAGGGCCTTCTCGCCCAGGCCGCCGGCGGACTGGTAAGTGTCAAGTTCTCCTCCACTCTTTTACTTAGAAAATTTTGTGCTGCTGCTAACCAGGTTTTCTCTGTACCAGGATGTCAAGGCCGCAGGGGAGCTTCGGGCTCGCAATGCCGAGCAAGGGGAGGAGATTAGCCAGCTGTGTGCCCGCCTTGCCGAGCTGGAAGGGGCGAACACGAAGCTGAAAGAGGAGAATCAGCACCTTAACCGCGAGGTCCGCCGCCATGCGGAGATCTTCTTCCCAGCCAGCAGCTCCGATCCTTCCCTCCCCTACAAGAGGCCGCGGATCTTTGGCGAGGCCGATCTTGCCAAGAGGCTGCGAATTAACTCCATCCAGGCTGCCGAATGCACCCTACAAATGATGAAGGACACGGGGGTGCTGGTGCAGGGGTGCGAGGAGATCTCCGCTAGGGACCTGATGTCGAGCTTATTCCCGGCAATGCCCCCCTAGCAAGAAGGAAGATGACATGGACGCAATGTTTGGGAAGGGCTTCCTGGACCAGCCGGGTGAAGGGGAGGATCAGTCCGGCGGAGGGGGCGAGGCCTGAATTTGTATACTCTTCTTTGTGGTTTACTCGCCGAGGTGAGCCCCTGTAAACATCTTTTGTAAACACTTTTATTTAATGAAAGAAAGATTTTCGATCGTACCCGTGCCACTTCTTCTTCTCTTTTTTTGTTCTCTATTTACTGTGCTCTGTATATCCGCGAGTACTTCCCCAAGCGACCTCGCATAGACAGGTACTGCGAGTAGCATAGTCATTAGTGCGTGCCCGCGAGAGGGTATGTTTTGAGTGCTTGCGAAGCTTCAGACGATTCGGGAGCGGGCTGCTCTCCGCCCTTGTCACGCCACCTCAGCTCGCCCGCGAGTCATCCAGGTTGAACTCAGAAAATCTTCTAAGTAAAACAGACGGTGTGAAGTTCCCTGGCCTGGCTCGCCTTCCTTCAGCGAGGTCCTGAGACCCGGCTTGCTACCCTTTTGCTGATGCCGAGCTGGGTTTGGCGAGTCCAAGCTCGCCTGTGCAGAACTTCTTCCCCCTTATTCCTTGGCATTCGAAACTTCTTGGTCTTTACCTGGCGAATTCAAGGCCGATACCATCGAGTGACTTCCAGCCCTGCCAGCTTGGTGGGAGCCTGACAGCGGGATCTGCTCGAGGTCCAAGGATGACACCGAGTGACTTCCAGCCCTGCCAGCTAGGTGAGAGCCTGACAGCGGGATCTGCTCGGGGTCTACTATCAATACCATCGAGTGACTTCCAGCCCTGCCAGCTAGGTGAGAGCCTGGCAGCGGGATCTGCTCGAGGTCCAAGGATGACACCGAGGGACTTCCAGCCCTGCCAGCTAGGGGAGAGCCTAACAGCGGGATCTGCTCGGGGGCCACTATCAGTACCATCGAGTGACTTCCATCCCTGCCAGCTAGGTGAGAGCTTGACAGCGGGATCTGCTCGAGGCCCAAGGATGACACCGAGTGACTTCCAGCCCTGCCAGCTAGGTGAGAGCCTGACAGTGGGATCTGCTCGGGGTCCACTATCAATACCATCGAGTGACTTCCAGCCCTGTCAGCTAGGTGAGAGCCTGACAGCGGGATCTGCTCGAGGCTCAAGGATGACACCGAGTGACTTCCAGCCCTACCAGCTAGGCGAGAGCCAGACAGCGGGATCTGCTCGGGGTCCACTATCAATACCATCGAGTGACTTCCAGCCCTGCCAGCTAGGTGAGAGCATGATAGCGGGATCTGCTCGAGACCCAAGGATGACACCGAGTGACTTCCAGCCCTGCCAGCTAGGTGAGAGACTGACAGCGGGATCTGCTCGGGGTCCACTATCAATAGCATCGAGTGACTTCCAGCCCTGCCAACTAGGTGAGAGCCTGATATCGGAATCTGCTCGAGGCCCAAGGATGACACCGAGTTACTTCCAGCCCTGCCAGCTAGGTGAGAGCCTGACAGTGGGATCTGCTCGGGGTCCATACATATTACATTTCTTTATGCAAGCTAGCCGTGACAGTATCGAAGCGTTAAAGAATTTTATTAGAATCAAGGTATCACTTACATATTTTAGGTAAAAAACATTTTAAGTCGTCACCACTCCAGGTGAGACTCGGGGACTCGCCCTCCACATTTTGGAGTCGATAACCTCCCGATTTTAAAGCCTCCTTTACAATAAACGGTCCTTCCCAACTAGGGTTGAGCTTCCCTACGGATGCCGACCTCCCTGTTGCATCCACCTTCTTTAGTAGTAAGTCCCTTCCACGAACTGTTTGACTCTGACATGCTTGTCAAAGTACTTGGCCATTCTCCTTTTCACCTCTTCCTGTCGGATGGCAGAAAGGTCCCTCAGCTCTTCCACCATGTCAAGGGAGTGCCTCAGTTCTTCCTCGTTCTCGGCTTGTCATTCTTCCCTGCCTTCCAATGTTGTGACGACCCGAGGCGTTTGAACTTCAAATTCCACGGGGAGCACTGCCTCGCATCCATGGAAGAGCTTAAAGGGGGTCTCTCCTGTAGCTGTGTTAGGGGTGGTTCTTAGAGCCCAGAGAACCGCGGGGAGCTGCTCCACCCAGCTCCCCTTCAAATTCTCCACTTTCTTCTTGAGGAGGTTGACGATGATTTTGTTCGCGGCCTCCACCTGCTCGTTGCTCCTGGGGTGATGGACCGAGGCGAACCTGAGGTCGATCCCGAGCTGCCCGCAGAAACTGGTAAACTCTGCACTGGCGAATTGAGGCCCATTGTCTGTGACGATGGCCTGGGGTAGCCCGTGGCGGCAGATGATCTCTCCCCAAACGAAGTTTCTGATAACCTGGGAGGTCACCTTGGCAAGCGCCTTCACTTCCAACCACTTGGAGAAGTCATCGATCATTACTAGGAGGAACCTCCTCTGCCCACTGGTCTGGGGGAATGGCCCAACCAAATCCATTCCCCAAATGGGGAAGGGCCAGGGGGTCGTGATACTTTTTAGTCGCTGGGCCGGCTGTAGCTGGAGTGGGCAAACAGCTGACATTTATGGCACCTTCTTGTGAACTCCGTTGCATCATGGCCCAGGGTGGGCCAGAAGTACCCCTGCCTGACAATTCTTCCCTCCAGGGTCCGACTTCTGGAGTGGCTGCCACACTCTCCGGAGTGGACTTCCTCCAAGATTCTTTGTACCTCCCCCTCGGCTACGCAGCGAGCCAACATCCCCGAGAGTGTCTTCCTGTACAGCTTCCCGTCGTGGAGGAGGTAGTATGCTGACTTATACCTTAGCTTCTTTTTATCTGCCCCTCCGGATACTCTCCCGTGGAAAGGAAAGTTACAACTGGATCCATCCATGAAGCCCGTTGATCTATCTCTATGAGCTCCCCCTCTTCGATGGAGGGGTGGAATAGGTCGGTGATGGTACCTCCTACCCGAGGACCGTGCTTTGCGAGCTGATCGACCTGCTCATTTTCCTCCCGTGGCAAGTGCTGGATGAAGAAAGTTTGGAACATGCTGATGACCCCTTTTACTTTGGCTAAGTACGATCGCAGGGTAGGACCGTGATTAGCTGCATCTTGAGAGTTTGGAATGCCTCCTCGCACTCCTTGGTCCATTCGAACCTTTGACCACCCCTTAGCGTTTTGAAGAAGGGGGAGCACTTTTCCCCAGCCCGGGAAAGGAACCTAGTCAGCCCCACCAGTTTCCCTGTCAGGCGCTGTACTTCCTTGGTATTTCGTGGCGACCCTAGCTCCAGGATAGCCTTGACCTTGTCAGGATTAGGTTCGACCCCCGCAGGGGTGAGGAGATGCCCCAAGAACTTTCCCCTGCAAGCCCCGAAGACGCATTTCAGAGGGTTCCACCGTATCTTGTACTTGCGGAGGGTAGCAAAGGTCTCCTCCAGGTCTCGGAGGTGGAAGTCCACACCCCGACTTTTGATCATGAGGTCATCCACGTACACCTCCATATTTCTCCTTTTTTGCTCTTTGAAGACCCTATCCATCATCTTCTAGTAGGTCGCCACTGCGTTCTTCAGCCCGAAGGGCATCATCTTGTAATAGTAGCATCCATCCCCCGTGATGAACGAGACATCCTTGATGTCCGGGGGGTGCATCCTGATTTGATGATAACTTGAAAAAGCATCTAGAAAACTCATTAAAGAAAAACCAACGACTGAGTCAACCGGCGCGTCGATCCGAGGCAAAGGATAACAGTCCTTAGGACAAGCTTTATTAAGTAAAGAAAAATCGATACACATCCTCCATCGGCTGTCTCCCTTTTTGACTATGACCACATTAGAGACCCAGCCGGGGTATTGGAACTCGGACAGGAAGTCGTCCTAGAGGAGCTTTGTCACCTCCTCTCTGATGGGCTCTGCCAGCTTGTCCGCAGTGGACCTCTTCTTCTGTTGGACGGGGCGTGTTCCCGGGTCTAAGTTGAGGCGATGGCAAGCCACATCCGCCTCAACCCCCGGCATGTCTGCGGCGTTCCATGCGAAGATGTCTACGTTCTTCTGGATGCACTCCAGCATCCTGCCTTGGTCCTCCGGTGTCAGCCCTCCGCTGACGCGGACCTTCTCCAGCCTGCCTCCATGGGTGAGCACCTCCAACTCCACCACTTCCTCTGCAGCCTCCAACCTGGACTGCTCTCCCCATCCTTCAACACCCTTCTCTTCTGGGACTGAGATCTTGTAACATCCCAATTTTTCTCAGCAGGCAATTTTTGGGTGACATGGCCTGGGACACGGGCGTGTCCCAGGGCATGTCAAGTTGGAGTCAACGATTTGGCCGCGAGGTCGACGAAATTTGGAGTCGACGATCGTCGAACAGCATACACGGCCTGAGACACGGGCGTGTCTCAGGGCGTGTCGAGCCCTTGTCGACAATCCGACTTGGAGTCGACGTTTTTCGCTCGACGGTGTGTCGAGAGAAAGCACCCGGCCAAGGACACGGGCATGCCCAAGGCTGTGTCGTGTGTTCGACGAAATTTGCTCGACGATCGTTGAGTGTCGAGATGTGGTCGTCGAGTGTCGAGAGATGGGTGAACACGTCCTGTGACACGGGCGTGTCACAGGCCGTGTCCCTTTGGTTCGACGAACTCAGTTGGTCGAATTTTGCGCTATGGCGTGTCTTGGTGCCGTGTATGGGCACACGGCCTGGGACACGGGCGTGTCACAGGCCGTGTGAGTCTCGAGCGATTTTGGGATTTTTTTCGCCTAATGAACACGGCCACAGACACGGGCGTGTCTGAAGGCGTGTTGGGTGACACGGCCCATGACACAAGCTTGTCCAATGGGCGTGTCACTGGTTTGGCTAAGTCGGTTGACCACCGCTTGAGGCACACGACCTGGGACACGGGCGTGTCACAGGCCGTGTCAGGCAAAAATCAGCTTTTCTGGCAAAATTGTGGCCGTCCATTCCTTCAGCCTGGATCCAAGGGCTGAGCTTCTTTCCTATTTTCCTAAAGGCCGAAAACTGAGAACATATTCTCATTTTGATTAGTGCCTTCATCTTTCTACAAGTTAGAGAGAGAAAGAGAGGAAGAAGGAGGAGGAGGAAAGAGGGTTGATCACCGGTGGTGCTGCGGTTTACCGACGAGAGATCCGAAGCCGGCGTTGTGGAGGAAAAGCTCTTGTGATTCGTTCAAGCTAGCTTGGAGCTCATGGCACCAAAGAAGGCTTCAAGGGTAACGACGTTTCTTCCTAGCCATGTGAATGCTTCCTTTTGGCATATGTTTGTGATTCCGCCACCAAGAGGTGGCTGTTTTGGGAGTATTTTGGGTGATTCATGAAATCCCCAACATATAGATCCGGAAATGGAGTATGGAATAGGCATGCTGTGTGAAGCCCATCTGGACAGGTTGATCTGGATTTGTGATGTTGCATACGAACCGGAGAAGACTCCGTGATAAACTTGTAGTTTAAGTCGTCAACGGGTTATGCCTGTGAAGAGGAGTATCATGAAGTACTGGAGTGGTAGTCCAGGAAAATATCCGTGTTATGCTTTTGGGCCATACCTGTGAATGAGACACAGGAAGTACTGGTGTGACCAGGAAAGGTCCTTTGTGATGCTTGATGTCATAGGGTGTCCACATATGAAGCGAGTAACAGGAAGTACTGGCATGGTAGTCAGGAAAGACCCCTGATATTTGTGATATTTGCGGGGTCCACCTGCAAAGAGAGTAGCAGGAAGTATTGGGGTGCCCAGGAAAGACCCGCTAATGTTGTGAAGGGGTGTAGAGAAACACCCAGGCTGTGTGCCAAGAACAGGATTGGTGAGACCGACCCACGCCTTTGATTAAGCCATGAGTACGCTGTACTCGAAGAATGCAAGGCGATTTGAGAAACAAAAGGTGGAGGATCCGACCTGCGTTATGTCCGTCCGACGTGGACCAGAAGGTGCGGTCTGTTGGAGCGCATAGAGAGAGTCTTAGGCATGCGCGCCATGACACAATGTGGGGCTACGGGCCATCCCGCTGTAGTAAGACTAGAACTCCGGCTGCACGCCATGGAGTAAATGCTCAAGAGAATTACTGTTGGGTTGTGATCCTGATACGGTGGTGGGCAAGAGCTTTGCCAGAACACCAAGAATGTGCCCTGAATGCACGGACTGTTGGGTCGGGTGGCGAACGGTTGTGATGGCATGTGTGCGTGAAAGCACATTTTATGAGATATATTGCCATGCTTGTTATGTCATATGCTTGCAGGGAAGATTACCGCTGCTATTGGGTACATTGGAATATATGTACCTGATTTGAAGAAGCCTCACCCAACTCAATGATATACATCAAGGTGTATTTGATGTGTTTTGAGTTTATTTGTGTAGGTTAAGTAATTGCAAGGAAAGCAAAAAGTTTCTAAGTCCATGTGTCGACACCCAGAAGAAAAGTGTCGACACTTAAGAAGACTTGTGTCGACACCCAGGGAAGTTGTGTCGACACTTGGAGTAATTGTGTCGACACCAGGAATGCAAAGTCGACACCAGAAGCAAAGTGTCGACACATACAGGAAGTGTCGACACTCAATGAAGAAATGTCTAAAGAATCAGTGTCGACACTTAGAAGCAGTGTCGACACCCAGAGGAACTTTTTCGACATCAAAAGTGTCGACACTAAGAAGTCGTGTCGACACTCATCAAAACATCAATAAAGTTCAAGTACAAGTGTCGACACTAGGAGGATGTGTCGACACTCAGCAAAAGTCTCAACACATGAAGAATGTGTCGACACTAGGAGGCTGTGTCGACACTCAACAAACTTCAACAAAAGTTCAAGTACAAGTGTCGACACTAGGAGCTGTGTCGACACTCAGCAAAGTTTCAAGACATGAAGCATGTGTCGACACAAAGGAGATGTGTCGACACTCAATAAAGTGCAACACAAGAAGGCTTGTGTCAACACAAAGGAGTTGTGTCGACACTCAGCAGAAATCAGATAAAGTATAGAAGAAGTAATTGTGTTGACACCTTGAATCAGTGTCGACACATTCAACAGAAGGCTTGTGTCGACACACAGAATCAGTGTCGACACATTCAGAAGAAGCAGTGTCGAGAAGTAGTTTCTACAACACAAGGAGTTGTGTCGACACCATGAAGGCTAGTGTCGACACTTAGTCTACTTGTGTCGACACTTAGTCTATCAGTGTCGACACTTAAAGACTGACTGTCTCGACACTTTCAGACAGTTACAGAAAATTCAAGAAGTGACTGGATGACTTGACAGCTGTCATTCCAGCCAGTCTACTGCAACTGTCAGAGCTGTCAGAAAGTTGTTAGAAACCGGATCAGCCGGTCACCATGAAGAAAGTCTATATAAAGGCTTATTCTGTCAACAGAAGACGATGATAAACAACAATCAGATTGAAGATCTAACAACACTAAAAGAAGAAGACCTTCAAGTGAAGATCTAAGAAGTTGGAGAGAGAGAGCTCCTTCTAAGAAGACAGCTGTTGAACCAGGATGTGAAGAAAGTTTCAGATTGAGATCTGATTCTTAAGTCAGCAGTGATTGAAGATCATCTGCATAGAGTTTCAACCCTACTGTGTTCTAATTTAAGAAGCTTTGAAGAAAGCCAAGGGAGGTTGATCTCAGCAAAGTTCTTCCAAGAACTCATCAAGAAACCTGTCAACTCTTCTCTCTCATTCTGAGTTGTGGGTATATACTTTGTAATTTTAATTT
Source organism: Platanthera guangdongensis (assembly GCA_039583875.1). NCBI lineage: Eukaryota > Viridiplantae > Streptophyta > Magnoliopsida > Asparagales > Orchidaceae > Platanthera > Platanthera guangdongensis. Next base: position 217,437,221 of record CM077163.1, on the reverse strand, counting down.
CTTGTAGGACCTAAGGGATCTGAGTTGTAAGCCTGAAATTATAAAGGCTGAGTGGTAGGGTCTGTGTGCCTGAGTGTAGGAGATTCATTTCTCTGAGTGTAGGCCTTGTTGAGGGCTGAGTGTAGGCCTTGTTGAAGGCTGAGTGTAGGTCTTTGTGAAGACTGAGTGGTAGGGCTGTGTGCCTGAGTTGTAGGAGTGGGATCACTCTGATGTAGGAACCTGTTTGGGGTTCTGAGCTGTAAGATTTGACGATCTGAGGAGTAGTGGAGAAGTTTGGCCGAATCTAGTACACTACTAGATAGGCGAAGGGGGAAAGTGGATGTACCCAGATCTTGGGGAACCACTATAAAAATCTGTGTGTACTCTGTGTGTGCTTTATTCTGTGATTTCTGTGGTGTATGTGTTGTATTGCTGTGAAGAATTACATATAATTCTGTGTTTCTGCCATCAAAGTTTAAAAAGATTAAGTGCACATATTCACCCCCCCCCCTCGAGGTGTTTAGGCACTAGTTCTTTCAAGTGGTATCAAAGCGAGGTTACTCAAAAAGGACATAACAGTCTGAGTAAAGATCCTATAGGCAGAATCTGTAGAATCAAGAATCAAGAAAATGGGTTCAACAGAGAATCACAAAGAGTTAGGATCCATGAAGTTATCAATCTGCAGAAAGGAGATCTTTGCATTTGGAAAGAAAGGGTTAGACTTTTTATGGAAGCCTCAGGCCCATAATTTATATTACTGTTAAAGAAGGGTCATATGTGCCAATGAAAGTATCAGTTTTGGATGCAAACTAGAGAACTCCAAAAGACTATTCAGAAATGACAAAGGATGAGATAATTTTGGGCACTATGGATAAGAGGGCCCAGAATATAATTGTAAGTGCAATTGATGATGCCACATTTCAGAATCGATTCATTGCAAAACATCAAAAGAAATGTGGGACACACTGATAGTCTATATGGAAGGATCTGAAGAGGTAAGATAAGACAGGAAGTCTTTGTTAAACCAAGAGTATGAAAGCTTCAGACAAGGCAGGTCTGATAGCATAACTGAGTGCTAGAAGAAATTCTATAGGATAGTCAATGAATTGATGTCCTATGGAAGAGAGTTTAGCAATTATGAATTGAATGATAAGTTCTTAGATCTCTGACAAAAGACTAGGACACAAAGATTTGTGCCATAAGGGAAATGGCCAAATTAGCAGATATACCTCCTCCAACATTGTTTGGAAAACTGTTATCATATGAGATGCAGTTAATGGTAAGAAAGGAAGGAAGAGAAGACTACCAGAGTGGAGCACAAAGAAAGAGCTGTGGCTTTCAAGACAGAAGCCACTAGGAAATATAAAACAAAGTCTCCATCTCCACTCCAAAAGTTGTTGAGACTGAGACAGATGAGTCAGAAAGCAAGAATTCTGAAAGCAGTGAGAGTGATGAAGATTTTGCAGCTTTCACTAGACATTTTCAGAAGTTTCTTAAGAAAAAACAGTGGAGGTCTAAGCCATCCACTTCACAGAAGTCATCAAAGAATGAAAGAAGAAAGTCCAGGCAAAGTAAAACTACATCCTCAAAGATAGTTTGCTATTGTTGTAACAGACATGGACATGTTGTTGCTGACTGTCCAGAGTAGAGAAAAGAGTCAACTGATAAGAAGAATACTCAAATCAAGGGCAAAATGAAAGGTCCTTTGTTGCTAAGAAGGACAAAAGTCTGTCTGATATGTCATCTTCAGAATCAGATTCAGAAGCTGAAGCTTATATTGGACTGTTTGCTGAATAAGAGGAAGATGAGTGCATACAATTAATGAACTCAATATATGAGCATGAGCACAATCAGTGCCAGGACTGATGGCCTTATCAGAAGGAGATAAAATCCAGGATCAGCCTGGACCTAGTCAGGTAAAAAATTGTTCTGCTAGTTCAGTTTCTAGTACTGAGTCAGATTCAGATACATCAGTATCAAGTGATGTTAGTGGATCTGAATCTGAAGGAGACATTCATCAGTTGATTGATGAAATATAGAGTAGTGTTGCAAGCTTTGAAGAAAAGCAAATCCTTGGCCAAGAGTCAGGCTAAGGAGATTGCCAGTCTTAAAGTTGCTGCAACAGATTTTGACAAGTTGTTTGATCAGAAATTAAATGAAATAGCCAGACTGAAGCATATTACTGTTATTCAGATGGGGACTATAACATTTAAAAATGATCAAATTAGAAATCTGGAGATTAGTCTTCAGAAGGAGAGAGATATTGTTGCAAGATTTTCTAAACCAAAGTCTGTTCTACCTTTGATAGATGAGTTCATTTCTCAAAAGGGTAAAAACTGGATTGGGGTTTACTAAACCTGCCAGGACTGTACAGTCCAAGTCTAAGGGCAAAGCCCCAATACTCAACAAGAAGCCTGCTGAAGATAAAATAATTAGGGTTGTATCTAAACAAAGGTACAACATATTTGAGTGCTGGTGTTGTGGCAAGGTAGACCACTTTGCCATAGATTGTTGGCATAATTCAAATGCCAAGGTGAGTAGCAAACTGCCTGCTAGAAATGCTACAGGTAGTTTTGTTAAGAGTAAGACTAACTTGCACCAAGAACCCAAGAATTATTTGGGTTCTAAGGTAAAGTAATCTGTTTTGCAGGTGAGTCCAAGTGGCCATGCCACAATATGGTACTTGTACAGTGGATGTTCCAGGCACATGACTGGTACTAGGGGACTGCTGAAGGGACTATACACCAATCAAGGATGGTCCTAAAGTCACCTTTGGTGGTTTTGAAAAAGGAATCATCAAAGGCTTTGGTAACATTTCTAGCAACCTTATTACAATTACTCAAGTGGCTTATGTTAAAGATTTGAAACACAACCTCATTAGTATAAGTCAGCTGAGTGATTTAGGATATGACATCTCATTTGTCAAAGATGGTTGTCATATCAGGAGGTCAAATGATCAAAAGATCATTCTGACAGGTTATAGGAAGAGAAATGTCTATTTGTCTAGACATTATGTGTGAGAACAATGTTTCTCATGTGTGTCTTGTAGCTGATGAGAAAGTCTCTCATTGTGTCAAATGGCACAAGAGGCTAGCCCATCTTAACTATAAGACAATTGGTCAACTCTATAGTAAAGAGTTTGTTGAGGAATGGTCCTCAGGTTAAGTGTATTAAGGATGGGATATGCTCAGCTTGTCAAAAGGGCAAGCAGACTAGATCCACCTTTAATAGCATTGAGAACAAAGATGCTGTGAGGTGCTTATACCTCTTGCATATGGATCTCTTTGGTCCTATGCCAGTTCATATCCTAGGTAGGAAGGTCTACACATTTATGGTTGTAGATGACTACTCAAGGTTTTCCCGGGTGTTCTTCCTTAGACAGAAATCTGAAACTCCAAGTATCTTATACAACTTTGTTAAACAAATTCAGAATGAATTGGACAGTACAGTGATCAAAATCAGAAGTGACCATGGTACTGAATTTCAGTCTGACAGTATGACAAAACTGTGTGAAGAATTTGGAATTTTTCAGGAATTTTCTTCACCAAGAACACCTCAGCAAAATGGCATTGCTGAAAGGAAAAATAGAACCTTGATTGAGGCTGGTAGAACCCTATTAAGTGACACATCTCTCCCTGAATATTTCTGGGTTGAGGCAGTAAACAACTGCATGTCATGTAATTAATAGGGCTACTATCACCAAGGGCCACAATAAGACCCCCTATGAGATTGTGAAAGGCAAAAAACCAAATCTATCCTATTTCAGGATCTTTGGTTGTAAATGTTATATACTTAACAATGATAAGTCTTACTTAACCAAGTTTACTGCCAAATCCCAAGAGGGAATCTTTGTTGGGTACAACAACAACAGTAAGGCTTATATGGTCTACAACTTGACTACTCAAGTTGTAGAAGAGTCTGTCCATGTAGTCTTTGATGAAGCTAGACTCATTAACAATGAGTTGTCTAGAAGTATTTGCAGCTCCACAGGTGTGACTGAGAAGATGGACAAGCTCACTATAGAAGAAGGTCCTACTGCAAGTCAGCAAGTAGAAGAAGTTGGTTGTTGTCCAGGGGGAGTATAAGATACTCCTGTTGTTGAAGAAGACCAAGAGGAGCAGCTGAATGAAGAAGCTGAAGGTGTACAATCTGGAGACAGGCTGCCTCCAGCAAATAGGCATTTGAAAGATCATCCAGCCAATCAGATTATTGGAGACCTCAGTCAAGGGATACAAATAAGGAGCAGAAATCTAAGTTCAGTTCTCTACTCCAGTTTTCTATCCCAAGTAGAGCCAAAGAAATTTGAAGAAGCAATCCTAGACCCTCATTAGGATTGAGGCAATACAAGAGGAGCTGAACCAGTTCAAGAGATGCAAGGTTTGGGAGCTTGTTCCTAAACTAAGGGCCGCAACATAATAGGAACTAAGTGGATCTTTAGGAACAAGATGGATGAACATGGAGTTATTGTGAAGAACAAAGCTAGACTGGTTGCTAAGGGATATATGTAGGAAGAAGGTATTGACTTTGATCAAACCTTTGCTCCAGTAGCCAGACTGGAGGCCATAAGGATGTTTCTTGCCTATGCAACCTATCAAGGGTTTAAAGTATACCAAATGGATGTTAAGTCAGCTTTTCTGAATGGAAATCTGAAGGAAGAAGTCTATGTGGAACAGCCATCAGGTTTTGTTGATTCTACTAAACCTAATTATTTTTATAGACTTAGGAAGGCTTTGTATGGGTTTAAAGCAAGCCCCTATGGCTTGGTATGAAACCCTGTCTAGTTTCCTCATTGAGAATAAATTCATAAGGGGGAAAATAGACAAGACTCTATTCCTTAGGGAATCCAGAGGCAAGATCATCTTAGGTCCAAATATATGTAGATGACATCATATTTGGGTCTACATAAAGTAATCTTTGCAGAAAGTTTGCAAAACTAATGCAAGGACAATTTGAAATGAGCAGTATGGGGGAACTTAAGTTCTTCTTGGGTCTCGAAGTTAGACAGACTGAGGATGGTTTATCCATATGCTAGTCTAAGTTGACCCTAGAATTGATAAGGAAGTATGGTATGGAATCATCCACTTCCATGAAAACTCCTATGGGGTCAAAATATCTCTAAGCAAAGATGATGCATGGAAACCTGTAGATGAAACTTTGTATAGAGGAATAGTTGGCTCCCTTCTATATTTGACTGCAAGTAGACCAGATATCATGTATGCTACATGTGTCTGTGCTAGGTACCAAGCTTGCCCTAAAGAATCTCAACTTGACAAGAGTCAAAAGAATTCTGAGATATCTTAAGGGCACTCCTTATCTAGGCCTTTGGTAACCTAGGAATGGAGAGTTTGAACTGACAGGTTATTCAGATGCAGATTTTGCAGGCTGCAAGAAAGATAGAAAGAGTACCACAGGTACCTGTCAATTCCTAGGTGGAAGGCTGATATCATGGAGTAGCAAGAAAACAAACAAGTGTGGCTATCTCCACAGCAGAATCAGAGTATGTTGCTGCAGGAAGTTGATGTGCTCAACTTCTATGGATTCAACATCAGCTAGAATATTATGGTATTCAAGTAAGTAGAACACCATTATTTTGTGATTCTACTAGTGCTATTTCTATTGCAAACAATCCTGTCTCCCATAGTAGGACTAAGCATATAGAAATAAAATACCATTTTCTAAGATAACATGTGGAAAAAGAAGATATTTCACTAGAGTATATTAATACAGATAATCAGCTAGCTGACATGTATACTAATCCTTTAGATGAAACCAAATTTAATAAATTCAAATTGAATTAGGGATGATAAACTTAGAATAGTTTACAAAAATTGGCTAAGTAAAAAGGTGTCGACCACTCAGAGTTGTCTGTATCGACACATAGAAGTGGTGTAGACATTTCAGAGAAATGGTGTCGACACATCTAGGAAGTCCGTGTCGACACTTCAGAGAAGTAGTGTCTACACATGCAGTGTAGGTGTCGACACATCCAAGGTGGTGTCGACACTTAAGCTTTACTCAGAATTAGTCTAGTAAAGTCTCGACTAAGTGTCGAGCTAAGTGGTGTTGACACATAAACAAGTGTCGACACATATATTCTGTCGACTATACTTGTGTCGACACAAAGTTGTCGAGACATTATAAGTGTGTGTCGACACTTTTCAACAGTGTCGACACAATTAAAGTATTTTGACGCACCCTTTCATCTTCGATTTCTAGAAAGTATAAATAGTTTTTCGCCATTGTTTGTCGACACGCTCACCAAAGTTTCGAGACCAAACTTGTGTGTCGACATCTCTCTTCTCTAGATTCAAATTTCTTCAACCCTAATGGCGCCAAGCTAGAAGAGAATGTGAATGAAGGATATGACTCGTGCGACACGCATTTGATGACGCGGAACCTGAGATCAAAGGCGTGATAACCCTAATAGAAGAGACTGGGGTTAGAATTTCTTGTATTCAGAATCGATCAAGATATGGAAGACGGAAGTTGTAACACCCCATATCCGTCGCATAGCATATAGCAGTAGGTCCGGTCGGGGCCCGACGCCATATACCACAAACAGACCGGGTGGTTACTTATGTAAACCATCCAACCAATCTTAACGTCCTACTCAGAGCATTCTAGCGGAAGCAGTTTATAAAAGTTGTAAACAAGAACCCAGCATCAAAGCACGAATGTCCACTAATACAAAATAGGAATGTTATACAAAATACCCAAAACAAGCCTTAAGGCCTTATAAAATGTTTCACTTGAATATTACATGTTTTACAAACCACGGCACGCAGGCCGGTCATACATGAATAAAACAGTAAACACTTCCATTTGGGCCTTCGAGGGCCGGCTTCGCAAAAAGGGCTTTAGCCCGCTATTGACCACTTGGTCCAGCTGCACCTGCAAGCAACAAACCACCGCACGGTGGCAAAAAAAGGCAACGGTCAGCAATGCTGACCAAATTATAATGATCCCGCCCCCAACTCGGGGCGGCGATGCTCCTTCCCTGCATTTCATTAGCATAAGCGAGCAATGTATACCAATAGCCATTTGATCACAGACGTTGGCTCGCACGGCCCACACGCCCCGTGCACTGAGGGCACATTCTCGGTGAACCGGTCGATGTCACGTCAATTAAAGCCATTGACATTCCGGACTCACCACCGCCACTTAGACGACCAAACCTATGAGCAATTTGTGTTCCCGGCATGGGTCACGTCAATTTAAGCCATTGATCCGCCGAAGACTCACATCTATGCAACGGCAAGTGCCACGTAACCTTAGGTATCTTTAACCAGAACGACATAGATATGGGTACGGTTCCATCTAACCCGTGCTCACGTCGCAACGACAATTTAAGCCATTTGCGCGGGTCAAACTTCCGCCGAGTCCCATTTCCATCACAAGTCACATAACCCAGTTATGTTCAAGTTGGCTCTCAGGCCACCAAGTTGGTAAGATCTCGTATCCGCCCAGTTTTCCGGGTGCACCTTTAGGTTAGTCCCCAAGGCTCCCTGCTGCAATCTACCGCGTAGAAAACCCGAAAAACAACCAATAGCACGGAGTCTTCTCCGGCATTTATGTAATGCAACATCACCGATCCAGACCAACATGTCCGGGTAGGCTTCACACATCATGCCTATGTCCGTTCTCGCTTACGGACTCTAAACAACAGGGACTTCACATATCTACCCGAAGGAACGCCTCCAACTCTCCGCAAACTCGCGAGAGCGGGCTTCCTATGCAAAGAAAGAGAGCTACTCATGCTCAAGATGAGGATTGTTACCCTTGAGTTCCTCTTTGGCGCCATGGAAAAGTAATCGGATGAAAACCACCGCACTAGTGTTGCCTCCGTGGATCCGGAGTCGGCTCGCGATTTGGAGCTCCGAAGCTCCTCCAATGACGGGATCTAGCTCCTTCTTCCTCCCTTGGCTCTCCTCTCTCTCTAAGGATTTAGAAAGAGAACACTTAAGAAAAGTGAGGGTTTTCCAAGTCCATTCACGGGTATATACCTTCAGGAACAACCCCCAGCCATTGGATCTTCAGTTTAAAGAAATGAACGGCTTCGATTCGGGGCTGAAATGCCCAATCTGGACCGAACACGGCCTGGCGCACGCCCGTGTCCAGGGCCGTGTGCCGCATTCGCCGTCAAAATCGGCTCACCTGGAACTTCATACGGGTATCGAACACGCCCGTGTTTGAGCTGACACGCCCGTGTTCCATATGACACGGCCGTGTGGCCGGCCGTGTACCCCATCATTTTTCCCCAAAATCAACCCGAGCACTACACGGGTTCTAGGACACGCCCGTATCCTTACCCATGTCCCCTCAACACGCCTGGACCCCAGGCCGTGTACACGGTCTCGACATTTCGTCGAGCAAAGATCATCGGCCTGATGACACGGCCTTGGACACGCCCGTGTCCTAGGCCGTGTGCCTTGTCTCGACGATCGTCGAGCGAATCTCGACGACTCCCCGGGACGATCGTCGACACGGGTCGACACTCCCTGCGACACGCCCGTGTCACAGGCCGTGTGCCATGTCTCAACGAATCGTCGAGCGAATCTCGACGACTTCCGGGACGATCGTCGACACGGGTCGACACGCCCTGCGACACGCCCGTGTCGCAGGCCGTGTGCCTTGTCTCAACGAATCGTCGAGCGAATCTCGACGACTTCGCGGCTAAGTGTCGACACAGGCTTGACACGCCCTGGGACACGCCCGTGTCCCAGGCCGTGTGCCTGCAGCCAGAACCCAAACTGGCCCAAAACGTCCCCCTTTGCTCTTTGAGTTTCGGGGCGTTACAACTCTCCCCCTCTTAAAAGAATTTCGCCCACGAAATTACATAAATGAAAGACATGTACAAAACCAAAAATTTGTACCTGAGCGGAACAACTCCGGATACTCGTCAAGCATAGTCTGCTCTCGTTCCCAAGAGAGCTCCTCACGACCGCAATTGTCCCACCGAACCTTGACCATCCTGATCTCTTTATTGCGTAGCCGCTTGACCTCCGAGTCCTCAATCCGCACGGGCTTGACCTTTGTCGTTAGCCCACTATCCACCGGCACTTGATCGACCGCGATCACTTGCGTAGGCTCTTGCACCGCCTTCCGAAGCACCGAGATGTGGAATACACCGTGTAAACCACTAAGCTCCACTGAAAGCTTCAACCGATAGGCCGCTTCACCAACTCTCTCTCCAGAACCTCAAACGGTCCAATGTACCTCGGGCTTAGCTTTTTCAATCGCCGCACCCGCGAGACACCCTTGAACGGCTTGATCTTTAAGTATACATAATCGCCCACAACGAACTCCACGTTCCTGTGCTTGGCATTATAGTACTTTGCTTGCCGGTCCTGAGCGATAAGCAACCTCTCCCGAATGGTTCTCACCAAAGAAGTAGCATCCTCCACTTCCGATCGCTTATACAACTTTGACTCACCCGTTTCTAACCAAGACAACGACGTGCGACACTTCCTACCATATAGGGCCTCGAAAGGCGTCATCTGAATACTCGCTTGGTAGCTGTTGTTGTATGCGAACTCCACCAAATATAGGTGGTCTTCCCATTGCTTTCCAAAATCCAAGACACACATGCGGAGCATGTCTTCCATGGTTCTATTTACCCTCTCGGTCTGCCCATCCGTTTGCGGATGGAAGGCTGTGCTGAATTTCAGCTTTGTTCCCAACATTTGCTGCAGCAGCCTCCAATCATTGGACGTGAACCACCCATCTCGGTCACTCACGATGCTGCGGGGCACACCATGAAGCCGTACTATGTTATCCACATAGAGTTTTGCCAATTTCTCCACCGGATCATCCTTCCTATGCGGAATAAAATGTGACACCTTCATTAATCGATCAACAACCACCCAAATGGCGTCGTTTCCCTTCTGCGACCTTGACAAACCGTGCACAAAGTCCATAGAGATATCGTCAAATTTCCACTCCGGAATAGGCAAGGACTTAAGAAATCCTCCCTGCTTTTGGCACTTTGCCTTTACCAAGGCGCAAGTTTGGCACTTTGCTACGTATAGCGCCACATCCTTTTTCAAACCCGGCCACCAAAACAGTTTCTTCACATCACGGTACATCTTCGTGCTCCCCGGGTGAATCGAGTACTTGGTATGGTGTGCCTCGTACAACAACTCCACCCGCAAATTGCCCACACTTGGGACGCACAAACGTCCGTCTTTCCAAAGCAATCCGTCCTCCACGACGAATTGGGAATTTGACCCATCCAGAGCCTCTACCATGAACTGCTTCATATGAGCATCCATATCCAAAGCCTGCCGAATACGATCAGCCAGATCATATTGGACTTTAGTCCAATTCAGAACTGCTTCAGCACTTGATTGTCTATCCACACAAACAATCTCCAACGCCTCCAACTCCCGCACCAACCGCTCATCATGCACCGATAGCCAATTGGCTTGAGCTGGGGCTGGCGACTCAACGCGTCCGCAACCGCATTCCCTTTGCCAGGCACGTAGTGGATCTTGAATGTATAGTCCCCCAGAAACTTCATCCATCTACGCTGCCGCATATTCAGATCTTTCTGATCTATCAAATATTTAGGCTCTTGTGATCGGTGTAGATATCAATCTTCACACCGTACAAATAGTGCCTCCACAGCTTCAAAGCAAAAATCACGGCCGCTAACTCCAAGTCATGGACCGGATAATTCCTCTCGTGCACTTTTAGCTGTATCGAGCCATAAGCTATCACGCTTCCGTGTTGCAGTAGCACGCAACACAAACCGCTGCCCGAAGCATCGCTATATATCTCATAGCCTTCGGTTCTACATGGCGAACTCAGCACAGACGCCGTGGTCAACCGACACTTCAACTCCTCAAATGCTCGCGCGCACTCCGGCGTCCAAACGAACTTATGCTCCTTCCTCGTCAAAGTAGTGAGAGGTAAAGCTATCTGCGAGAAGTTCTCTACGAAGCACCTATAATAGCCGGCAAGCCCCAAAAAGCTCCGCACTTCTGCTACCGTAGCAAGCTCAGGCCACTCCCGTATCGCAACAATCTTCACCGGATCCACAACAATACCCTCTCCACTCACTATATGCCCGAGGAACGCCACTGAGGATAGCCAAAACTCGCACTTCGAGAACTTGGCATACAACTGATTTCTCCTTAGCGTCTCCAACACCAAATGAAGATGCTTGAAGTTATCTTCCTCACTTTGCGAGTACACCAAATATCGTCGATGAAGACGATCACGAAATGGTCCAAGTACTCCCTGAACGTCCTGTTCATCAAATCCATGAACACTGACGGCGCATTAGTCAGCCCAAACGGCATGACCGTAAACTCATAATGCCCGTATCTCGTACTAAACGCTATCTTCGGGATGTCACTCTCCCTTATTCGCAGCTGATAGTACCCAGCCTTGAGATCCAACTTCGAGTACACCGTCGACCCGACTAACTGATCAAAGAGATCATCAATCCGGGGGATCGGGTACTTGTTCTTCTCCGTCAGCTTGTTTAGCTCCCGATAATCAATACATAACCTCAAGCTTCTGTCCTTCTTCTTAACAAAAAGGACCGGTGCGCTCCAAGGCGAAGAACTCGGGCACACATACCCTTGCTCCAACAACTCTTGCAGTTGAACTTTCAGCTCCGCCATTTCCTTAGGCGCTAGCCGATATGGAGATCGTGACACAGGCTTTGCACCTGGCACTAGCTCGATCGTAAAATATATCTCCCGCTGAGGCGGGGCTCCAGGAAGATCCGCGGGGAACACATCAGGGTATTCCGATACCACTGAAATACAATCCAACGCGGGCTTCGGCTTTGCAACCTCCACTAGTGTAAAGAACAGTTCTGCACCAACACGAACCACCTTCACCACCTGAAGAGCAGACATCAATGTCTTGCTCGACCCCTTAAGCCCGCAAAAGTCGTTTCACGACTTGCTCCCAGCTTGACTTCCTTGCTACCGCAATCTATATGGGTCTGCTGCTCCGAGAGCCAGTCCATGCCAAATATGACGTCGAACTCCACTAACGGGAGTAAAGACGCCCGCAGGTCGAACTCCTGCTCCCCAATACGAATCTTAACATCGCAGATCCTATCCGCTCGCATCGAACACCCATTGGGCAACAACACATCCAACTTATCCTTCGCCATCGAAGAAGGGACTCCGATGCGTGATATAAATCCTTTGGACAAGAAGGAGTGTGAAGCTCCCGTATCGAAGAGTGCTCGTGCCGGATTTTCACAAATCAATACAAATCCTAAACAAGTAGTGGTAAGGTAACATGTGCATAACAAGTATTTAAAGAAATTGACTTGATATAAATTAAATCGTACCTGTCACCACATCGGCCTGTTTGATGGCCTCCTGTTGGCCAAGATTGTAGACCCTTGGTTGGGCCGGAGCATAATGGGATGCGGTCGACTCCACCGCCTTTCCCTTCTCTTCATAAGTAGCTCCCGGCCTTTTCTCGGACTTAGGACGTCCGCTCCAACAATCACGGGCAAAATGCCCCGTCTTTCCACATGTAAAACACGCGCCCGGGGTCCGACTCATAGTCGCCCCAGAAGCACCAGAAGGAGCTGGACCCGAAGTCCTATGCTTCTTGAAAGACCTCCGATAGCCGGACTTTGAAGTAGTCATCACTTTGAATTCAGATTTCTTCTCACCCAAGCTTTTCTTTGCTTGCACATTCTTCATGTCCTTCTCCAAGGATCGGGTAGTATTGACCAAGGTTAAGAAACCCTGTGTCATTGGCCCCGAGAGTAGTAGTCTCAACTCATCTCTCAAGCCTTCGTAGAAGCGATTAGTCTTGCGCTCCTCATCCATGATAGTGGAGCTAGCATATCGACTCAAACAAGTGAACTCATGGAGATATTCATCCACGCTCCTCTCACCCTGTACCAACTTCAGAAATTCGTTCTCCAACGCTATCTTCTGCGTCAAAGGAAGGTATCTTGCTAGGAATAATCCCGAGAAAGAGAGCTATTCATGCTCAAGATGAGGATCGTTACCCTTGAGTTCCTCTTTGGCGCCATTGAAAAGTAATCGGATGAAAACCACCGCACTAGTGTTGCCTCCGTGGATCCGGAGTCGGCTCGCGATTTGGAGCTCTGAAGCTCCTCCAATGGCGGGATCTAGCTCCTTCTTCCTCCCTTGGCTCTCCTCTCTCTCTAAGGATTTAGAAAGAGAACACTTAAGAAAAGTGAGGGTTTTCCAAGTCCATTCACGGGTATATACCTTCAAGAACGACCCCCAGCCGTTGGATCTTCAGTTAAAGAAATGAACGGCTTCGATTCGGGGCTGAAATGCCCAATCTGGACCGAACACGGCCTGGCACACGCCCGTGTCCAGGGTCGTGTGCCGCATTCGCCGTCAAAATCGGCTCACCTGGAACTTCACACGGGTATCGAACACGCCCGTGTTCGAGCTGACACGCCCGTGTTCCATATGACACGGCCGTGTGGCCGGCCGTGTACCCCATCATTTTTCCCAAAATCAACCCGAGCACTACACGGGTTCTAGGACACGCCCGTGTCCTTACCCGTGTCCCCTCAACACGCCTGGACCCCAGTCCGTGTACACGATCTCGACATTTCGTCGAGCGAAGATCATCGACCTGATGACACGGCCTTGGACACGCCCGTGTCCTAAGCCGTGTGCCTTGTCTCGACGATCGTCGAGCGAATCTCGACGACTCCCCAGGACGATCGTCGACACGGGTCGACACGCCTTGCGACACGCCCGTGTCGCAGGCCGTGTGCCATGTCTCAACGAATCGTCGAGCGAATCTCGACGACTCCCCGGGACGATCGTCGACACGGGTCGACACGCCCTGCGACACGCCCGTGTCGCAGGCTGTGTGCCTTGTCTCAACGAATCGTCGAGCGAATCTCGACGACTTCGCGGCTAAGTGTCGACACAGGCTTGACACGCCCTGGGACACGGACGTGTCCCAGGCCGTGTGCCTGCAGCCAGAACCCAAAACTGGCCCAAAACGTCCCCCTTTGCTCCTTTGAGTTTCGGGGCGTTACAGAAGTCCTCCAATTTCTGAATGGAGCAACTCTAGATGAATCAGGACTCAAGATTAAGTCCAGAGTTCATGGGGCAAAGGTGAAGGTCTCTCCTAAGAGTCTGAGAAAGGTACTACAACTACCAAGAACTAAGGAGGAAGAAGATGTTTCAGCTTCTAAGACAAGAGAAGCATTGACATGGTGTGGTTTGGACTCAACCCTGAAGGTAGGATCTGTGTTCAATAGAAAGGGCATGAATATGCAAGGCAAGTTTCTATCTGAGATTGTGGGCAAGGTCATACTGAGCAAGCCTGGTGGGCATGACAGAATTTCAGCTCACATGTTCAGTCTAATGACCAGGATTATCTTCAAACTAGAAACTGATTGGTCTGCAGTTGTGTTTGAGAAGATAAAAGAGAGTATGAAGAAGCCCAATTTGGGAAGAATTCTGAGTTTATACCTAGCTGGAAGTATTCCAGAGGTGATGAATTATGCAGCTGATCTAAGATTAACCACATGAGGAGAATGGATTTGAGAATCTTCTCTAGGTGGGATAGAGTATTGACTAAAGAAATGCCAACTCCAGTAAAGTACACACCTTAGAAAAAGAAGAAGAAGACATCCCCCTGTGGCTCAAGAATCCTCAAGCAGCTCTGAAGAGCAAGTTGTTTTTACTCTTGATGAGGAAGAATCTGGAAATGCTGGACAGTCTCCAGCAAGACAAGAAGAAGCACAGAGGCAGGGGGAGCTACCACCAGCAAGCCCAGTTCACCTGGATTCACCCCAGGGGGAGCCTCTACTTGTGGAAGAGCCAACTCCACTAGAGAGTGAACAAGCTACTCAAACCATACTAGAGGTAATAACTGACATTAATCAATTAGATTTCCTTATAGAGGATGAAGTTTTGTCTGATTCATTACATAATATTCATCAGTAAACTCAGATACAACCTCAACCTTAAGATGTTGTCATGGAGGACACATCTATGGCTGATAAAGTGGTTGATGAGATAAGAGATTCTCCAGTTCACTCTCAATAGGAATTCACATTAGAAGAGCTATTCTCTGATCTTCTACAGACTGACCTTGAAAAGAAATAGCTGCTATTGAGGGGGAGAAGGAACATATTGAGGGAGAGCATGTGGAGAATATAGATAAAACTGCTACACAAGAGACTGAGAAGCCAAAGGATGCAGAGGAACTACCAAGGCCTGAGAAGGATTCACATCCAAGTACTAAGGACAAAGTGAATATTGATAGCACATCTGCATCAGAAGATGAAGATGCTGTTAGGGCCAAGAAGGTAAAGTTTCAGGTCTTCAAAAGAAGAAGCCAGACTTACAAAAAGGCTTTACAAACAATTGCACCATAACCTGCCTCATCTACTGATTACAGTTCATTGATGGTGGCTTTACAAATCAAGCTAGATGAGCAAAGATAAGCTCTGGAAAAGTATGTGGATGAAGGGAATAAATCTCTGCAATTTGATCTGGCCCAAGACATTAAGTCAATCAGATTTGAAGTAAATCTGAACAAGAAAGAAATGACTGACTGCTTCCATAAGGGAGGGAATGCAGTAGTCTATCTGGCCACACATCAAGAGAAACTCAAGACAAAACTTGATGAGCTAGAAGTGAAGCAAGGCTATGTTCTGGAGAACCAGATAAGAATGAATGATAATTTGACTGCTTCACATAATGCAATAGTAACTGAAATGAAGAATATGGCTACTGCTCAGACTACAGTAAGTGCTACTGACAAGGCTGAATTTGACAAAGCATTGCAAGAGAGCCTCACTGCTGTTAAAACTGCTATAGAAGACTCTCAGAAGGCAATTACTGACAAGCTCCAAAGATTGAAACCTTTTTATAAGGATGGAGTAAACTATCTGAATGCACAGATAAGGTTCCAGAAAGATGATCTAAGGGATCACTTTGAGAGAGAAGTCATAAAGGGGGAGAGGGTATTAGTCAAGGCAGGCTCTGATCATGCCAAGTGGATTTCCAATTCCATCAGAGCCACCCTTGGATATCCACCCTTATGTGATGATGACAATGTTGTAGAGTCTGGTATTAATCCTGCATATCTTGGAGGAGAGCAAGCTGAAGTAGCTCAGGTAATATACCCTCCAGCAGACTTTGACATGATACATCAAGAAATCCAGACTATGTACAGTCCTCCTGAGGGAATTCAGAATGTCATCATTGAGAAAGTGGTTCAGCCTGTGCCAGAGGCAATACTGAAAGAACAAGAGGCTTTGCTAAAAGAACAAAAGACTCAATTGTCTAAGGAAAGATTCAGAGAGCAAGCTGAACTAAGGCCTGATTTTGAACAATGGAGCCCCACTTCCAGGAATATCATTTTGACTGCATGGAAAGCTGCTAAAGATAATATTCTGGATAGAGGCAAATGGTACTCTGAACAAGAGTGAAGGAAACATGAGAACAGACAAGAGGTTATTGTTCAATATAGAAGAAAGGCTAAGATGGGAAAGCTATCTCCTACTGCATAGGAGCCTAGCAAGTACTTCCCAAAGCCTTATCATTATTTTGAAAGGCTGAAGAGCAAAAAAGAAAGATCTTAAAGGGAAGAAGTCTGCTGCTGATGATGACAATGAAGCCCCAGTTCAAGCAAAGATACAAACTGGAAAGGGCATAGTTATCAAGGAGCATGAGCTGCCTTAGGATAGAAATTTTCCTTAAGTTTACTATGTGTAATCAGTTGCATTCAACTTTCTGTAAACTTTTGAATAATGAAAATGTTGAAGTTGTTAGAACAATGTGATATGTGTTAAATCTATTACATTACTGTTCTGAGATATTTGTGTATACATGTTTTGTTTATACATGTTTATGTACTTAACCTATCATTTAATATTGTTTTACATCATACTGTGAATTTGTTATGTATGGTGTATATCATTGACTAAGGGTTATGACTTCTCCAAATAGGGGGAGATTGTTGGGTACATTGGAATATATGTACCTGATTTGAAGAAGCCTCACCCAACTCAATGATATACATCAAGGTGTATTTGATGTGTTTTGAGTTTATTTGTGCGGGTTAAGTAATTGCAAGGAAAGCAAAAAGTTTCTAAGTCCATGTGTCGACACCCAGAAGAAAAGTGTCGACACTTAAGAAGACTTGTGTCGACACCCAGGGAAGCTGTGTCGACACTTGGAGTAATTGTGTCGACACCAGGAATGCAAAGTCGACACTAGAAGCAAAGTGTCGACACATACAGGAAGTGTTGACACTCAATGAAGAAATGTCTAAAGAATCAGTGTCGATACTTAGAAGCAGTGTCGACACCCAGAGGAACTTTGTCGACATCAAAAGTGTCGACACTAGGAAGCTGTGTCGACACTCAGCAAAACATCAACAAAGTTTAAGTACAAGTGGTCGACACTAGGAGGATGTGTCGACACTTAGCAAAAGTCTCAACACATGAAGAATGTGTCGACACTAGGAGGCTGTGTCGACACTCAGCAAACTTCAACAAAAGTTCAAGTACAAGTGTTGACACTAGGAGCTGTGTCGACACTCAGCAAAGTTTCAAGACATGAAGTATGTGTCGACACAAAGGAGATGTGTCGACACTCAACAAAGTTCAACACAAGAAGGCTTGTGTCAAGACAAAGGAGTTGTGTCGACACTCAGCAGAAATCAGATAAGTATAGAAGAAGTACTTGTGTCGACACCTTGAATCAGTGTCGACACATTCAACAGAAGGCTTGTGTCGACACACAGAATCAGTGTCGACACATTCAGAAGAAGCAGTGTCGAGAAGTAGTTTCTACAACACAAGGAGTTGTGTCGACACCATGAAGGCTAGTGTCGACACTTAGTCTACTTGTGTCGACACTTAGTCTATCAGTGTCGACACTTAAAGACTGACTGTCTCGACACTTTCAGACAGTTACAGAAAATTCAAGAAGTGACTGGATGACTTGACAGCTGTCATTCCAGCCAGTCTACTGCAACTGTCAGAGCTGTCAGAAAGTTGTTAGAAACCGGATCAGCCGGTCACCATGAAAAAAGCCTATATAAAGGCTTATTCTGTCAACAGAAGGCGATGATAAACAACAATCAGATTGAAGATCTAACAACACTAAAAGAAGAAGACCTTCAAGTAAAGATCTAAGAAGTTGGAGAGAGAGAGAGCTCCTTCTAAGAAGACAGCTGTTGAAACCAAGCTGTGAAGAAAGTTTCAGATTGAGATCTGATTCTTAAGTCAGCAGTGATTGAAGATCATCTGTATAGAGTTTCAACCCTACTGTGTTCTAATTCAAGAAGCTTTGAAGAAAGCCAAGGGATGTTGATCTCAGCAAAGTTCTTCCAAGAACTCTTCAAGAAACCTGTCAACTCTTCTCTCTCATTCTGAGTTGTGGGTATATACTTTGTAATTTTAATTTCTTGTAGGATACTAAGGGATCTGAGTTGTAAGCCTGAAATTATAAAGGCTGAGTGGTAGGGCCTGTGTGCCTGAGTGTAGGAGATTCATTTCTCTGAGTGTAGGCCTTGTTGAGGGCTGAGTGTAGGCCTTGTTGAAGGCTGAGTGTAGGTCTTTGTGAAGACTGAGTGGTAGGGCTGTGTGCCTGAGTTGTAGGAGTGGGATCACTCTGAGTTGTAGGAACCTGTTTGGGGTTCTGAGCTGTAAGATCTGAGGATCTAAGGAGTAGTGGAGAAGTTTGGCCGAATCTAGTACACTAATAGATAGGCGAATGACGAAAGTGGATGTACCCAGACTTTGGGGAACCACTATAAAATCTATGTGTACTTTGTGTGTGCTTTATTCTGTGATTGTTATGGTGTATGTGTTGTATTGCTGTGAAGAATTGCATATAATTCTGTGTTTCTGCCATCAAAGTTTAAAAAGATTAAGTGCACATATTCACCCCCCCTCTAGGTGTTTAGGCACTAGTTCTTTCAGCTACCCGAGAAAAGGGGTAGGGTCGTTATATTTGGTCAGCTGAATGCTGACCGTTGTTTCTGTTGCCACCGTTGGGTGGATTGTCCCCTGTACAGGTGCTGGAGAGCCTAGCGGGATGCATAAAGGTGATGTTCATGCTGCTGTTGCTGCTGCTACTGCTAGCACTCGAAGGCTTATGATACTTGTTATATTTTCTTTTATTGTGGCCGGCCTGCGTGCCAATATTTTTAGGCCACTGTTGGAAAGCCTTGTAAAGCCATAAGGCCATCTTTTGTACTCTTGTAAGACATTCCTATGTAAGACATATACAACGTGTGGTTGTGATATATGTTGGATATTCACTTGTAGAGTTCACGTTTTTGTATAGGCTTCCGCTAGAATGCTTTGTGATAGGTGCGCTGCGTACTCTGATATCATCTCGTAGCTTCATCGTCTGTTTTGTGGTATATCCTGTGGGGTCCCGGCCGGACCTTCTAGTATATACCATATGAACGGATGGGGTTGTTACAGATCTCCACCTCCACCTCTTCTTCCACGGCCATCATTTCGGCCATCTCCTCCTGGTCTCCTCCTGCCGTCTCCTCCTCAGCGCAGCTCTCCACCTCCAGCTCCTTCCAGCTGGCTTCCTACTCAGCCTCCTCCATTCTTCGCCCATCTCCTCGGCTCCCTCCTGCCAAGAGATGGAGTTCACGGCGGTGACATAGCATTCATGCGCCACCTTGGGGTCCCCCCTGACCCTGACTTGAATCCCCTCAGCACTGAACTTCAAGCACTGATGGAATGATGAGGGGACGCAGCGGAAGGCGCTGATAAGGGGCCTCCCGAAGATGGCGTTGTAGCTGCTGGGGCATCCACAATGACGAACCTGCAGTTTCTAGACTGCCCCCCCAGGGTGACATGGAGGTCGACTCCTCCTCCACTTCCTTCCTCTCCCCCCGAAAAATCCGAACAAGGATCCGTCCGAGGACAGTGTTAAATTTTCTCAACGTGGTCAGCAAGATAGCCCAAACGCCAAATTAATATCTTCGGAACTACCCAGTTCTCACGTTGAACCAGCGGAACCCAAGGATCAAAGGTTACACCCAATAAACAATGGAAGCATAAGCAGGTCTTTATACATTCACTTCTTTACAATTCGAGGCATACATAGCGAGACATGATTTCGCTAGTATAACACCTGTAAACAGAAAGCACCAAAAAACAAGCCGGGCGGACAGCACCGGAGTCCGCCGAGACCGCGAGGTCGCCGAGGTCGCCGAGACCGCTGAGCTCGCCCAAGCTATGCTGCAATCCGCCGAATAGACACGGAGTCCGCCGAAGCCGCGAGGCCGCGCGGACACACCGTTATTCGCCTCCTGCTGAACCTGAACTGAGGAACACCCCTACCCGCCTGAAACCGGCGGACAGGTTATTGAAGCTGGCAAAGTTGAAACAGAACTGACAAGCCGCAGAGCGACCTCCTGCTGAGTCCGCAGAGACCGCACACTTCCAAGCACTTGACCGAAGTCACAGCCAAACTCCTGGCTCCTTGAAGTTATCTGCGCGACCTGCACACAGCAAACTGTCAGCCTGAAACAATCCGCGCGGACTGGAAAACACAGACCGCAGCTCCTTGCACACCCCAACTTACTGTTCACTCAAGTTACTTAGGTTACTGTAGATGTGCCAGGGGGGTCCTATTTATAGGCAGGGTGAGGAGTGTGGTCACCGCCCAAGAGATAGCGACACCGCCCCAGCCCGCGCGATAGCAAACCCCGTCCGCTGAGTCCGCAAGGACTTAGCCGGATATCCAAGGAAAACCGCCAGGAGTAGGCAACCATTTGCGAACTCTCTCCAGTCCGCCCAAGCGATGCGGACAAGGCATCAGCCCGCAAAGCTCCAACCACTACAGGACAGCACCCCCTTCAATGGCAGTCCGCACCAACCCGAGGCAGTCCGCAAGACTCACACCTCAATCCGCCACAAGTCCACGACCAAAGGCAGACAGTAACAGTCCGCCCGGTCACAGCGGACTTGGCGGATACGGCGGACACCATGAACTTGACACAAAGTGTGACCAAGTCCAAAACCATCAAGGGCCAATGCGAGCATGGCGGACACAAACTCCCGTCCGCCAAACACCCTAGCACAGACCGCCACCAGTCCGCGAGCACCTCGCACTCCTGTCCAACGCAGCAGCCTCCTCCCGGACTCCAAACCCCAGTCCGCCAACCGGTCTCCACAGCAAGACATCTGCTGTAACACCAGAACTTGACAAGGCCTCAGCCAAGCTCTAAGCCCAGTCCGCAACAGCCAATACCGCGAACACATCAGTCCGCAAGCTTCCCGCAGACAAGAGCCAACCCGCCTATCAGCACAAGCTTGCACCCGCGGCCACTGAGCAATGCAACAGTCCACAAGCCTCCATCCGCTCAGCCGCTCCTTGGCAAAGCCAATCAGCAAACACCCTATCCGCAGACACCAGGCCGCATAGTCCGCGGACTCCATGCAACAACCCGCTCAGAGACAGCCGGCTTCCACTAGACCTAACACCAAGCCGCACATCTCAGTCCGCCCAGTCCGCCTAGTCCGCCAATGCTGTCCGCCACAGGCCGCCCGGCCTGTCCCGTCACCCACTTCCACTTCACAAATTTCAACACTCCCCCTTGAAGTGGGAAGTGGTGACCAAGCCCAGCAAGCTGCGCAAGCGTTCAAAAGGCCCCTTCGACAGTGGCTTCGTGAAGATGTCAGCAAGATTATCTTCACTCCGAACATGCCCGACCAGCAGAGACCCCTCCAACACCTTTTCCCTGATGAAGTGGTGATCAATCTCTATATGCTTGGTCCTGGCGTGACACACTGGATTGTTTACCAGTTTGAGAGCACTCTCATTGTCACCCCGGAGTAAAGTAGGCTCTTGCACTTCTTCATGAACATCCTCTATAAGCCTCCTCAACCAAACGGCTTCCCGAGCAGCCAAGGCCGAAGCCTTATACTCCGCCTCCGTGGTTGAAACCGACACCGAGTCCTGCTTCTTGCTACACCACGAGATGCTAGCTGAACCGCAAGTGAACACATAACCTGAAGTAGACCTTCGATCATCCGAATCACCGCCATAGTCAGCATCCGTGTACCCGAGCAACGCAAACTCCGCGTCCCTTCTATAGAGGAGTCCCATGTCAGAAGAAGCCTTGACATACTTCAGAATTCCCTTTGCCGCCACTAGATGAGATTGTCTTGGTTCAGCCATATACCGACTTACTCGGCCAACAGCATAAGCTATATCCAGCCTTGTAATCGTCAGATAAATCAAGCTCCCAATAAGAGCCCTGAACACCAAGGGATCATGAAGAACCCTTCCCTCATCTCGTCGAAGCTTCAGCCCAGATTCCAGTGGAGTAGAGCACTTCTTCCCTTCGCCCATGCCGAACCGCTTCACAATACGATCAGCATATCCTTTCTGGCTAATGAGAACCCCGCACTCCTTCCTCTCCACTTCAAGACCAAGAAAGTGATGCAACTCTCCCAGGTCTTTCATCTCGAAGCGTATAGCAAGCTCTGCCCTGAGCCTTGCTACTTCCTCCTCCGAATTTCCTGTGATGATCATGTCATCCACATACAGTAGGACCAAGACCCGTAGCTCTCCCTTCTTCTTGACGAACAAGCTTGAATCCGAGTTAGAAGCAGGTATCCACAGAATTGCAAGTACTCTGCAATCTTCCCATACCAAGCTCTAGGAGCTTGCTTCAACCCATAGAGAGCCTTCCTGAGTTTGCAGACATAGTCCGGATGCTTTTCAGAGACAAAACCAAGCGGCTGATCCATGAAGATGTCCTTGTCAATCTCTCCGTAAAGAAAGGCATTCTTCACATCGAGTTACCACAACCTCCATCCCTTGCTAGCAGCCAAGGCGATCACCACTCTTACAGAAGTCATCTTCGCAACTGGACTGAATGTCTCCTCATAGTCTTCTCCATACTGCTGTGAGAATCCTCTAGCGACCAGGCGAGCCTTGAACCGATCAATGCTCCCATCAGCCTTCTTCTTCAACTTATACACCCACTTGCAAGTAACCGGAGTAATGCCATCAACCTTGGGCACAAGGTCCCAGGTTTCATTCTTCTTCAGAGCATCAATCTCTTCCTTCATGCACCTTCCCACTCCTTCACTCCAGTGGCCTCGTTGAAGTTTGCAGGCTCTCGCTCATCCAGAGGACCTGCAAAGAAGCAGGAGACAAAGCTCACTGCATTCCCATCACAGTACCGAGCCGGTGGCTTAACCACCCTCTTCGATCTCCGAAGACACGACTCCTTGCTCACGGCTTCCGTTGCTTCTTCAGGCTCCACTCCTACCTGGGGCAAGCATTGAGCAGTGCTCCCCCTGCTTCCTGAGCCAGAAGGCTCAGCCTCGGAGTTCGAAGCAACAGGAGCTGCTGGTGAAACAGCAAGCTCCTCTTCCAAGCCTTCAGCAGCCACCACCGGTGCTTCATCAACCTTGCTACTTTCGGTAAGCTCCACCGAGCCACCTCCATATGACGTCAGCTCGTCAAAGACAACGTCTCTTGACACCACGAACTTCTTCGTCACAGGGTCCATGCATTTCCATCCCTTCTTCCGCTCATCATAGCCAACAAAGACAAGTTTCCTTGCCTTCGCATCCAGCTTTGTCCGTGAAGCATCCGGGACATGCACGTAGCAAGTTGAACCGAACACCCGAAGGTGTCCCACACTCGGCTTCTCCTTCAGCAACAGCTCAACAGGAGTCTTCATGTTGATAGGGCTGAGTGGCATCCGGTTGATAACATAAGCAGCACAAGACATTCCCTCCGCCCAAAAGGACCTTGGGATATCTTTCGCATGAAGCCAGCATTTGCAGGTTTCCGTCAGATGACGGATCTTCCGCTCCGCTACCCCATTTTGTTGTGGAGTGTGAGCACAAGTAAGCTCTCGTTGGATCCCGTGCTTCCTGCAGAAGTTAGAAAACTCGGAGGAGACAAACTCACCCCCGTTATCAGTTCTAAACTTCTTAATCCGCAAGCCAAGCCGGCCTTCTACCAACTCCTTGAACTCCACGAACAAACGGAAGGCTTCCGACTTCTCCTTTAAGAAGTACACCCAAGTATACCTTGAGTAGTCATCAACCAAGACAAGCATGTATCTGCTTCCACCAAGGCTGGCAGTAACAGTCGGTCCCATCAGGTCGCCATGAATACACTCCAATGGTTTCTTGCTCCTTGTTTGTGATTTATCAAACGGAAGGCGATGTGCCTTACCGTATTGACAGCCCGCACAAACATGCCCATCACCAAAGGAGGACAACTTCGGCAACCCCCTCACCAGACTTCTACTAGCCATCGCCTTCAGCTTGTCCATGCCAACATGCCCCAGCCTCTCATGCCAGATAGCAGCACTATCATTGGCCCTCATCTTATCAACATAAGCATTGGTGGAAAGAACAAACAAGTTCTTCACCCTCCTCCCAACATGAGCAACATCAGCCTTCACCGCTGATACGTTGCGAAGGAACCTCACGTCTGTTGGCCCAAACAGAACGTGATACCCAGCGTCCACCGCATTGGTCACCGAGAAGAGGTTCTTCTTCATGCCCGGTACGTGATACACACTCCTTAACGTGAGTGGCCCCTGATCACTACCCAAAGACACGACCCCCTCCTTCTCTACTGCATAAACAGTATTATCAGCAGTGATAATAGCTTCATTACCTGAGTAAGCCTGCATGAAGGTGAACTTCGATTTGTCTCCGGTGAGGTGATGACCACACCCGGAGTCCACGATCCACTCGCTGTTGAAGTCCTCAGCAGACAAGGCCCGGACACAAGTGCCCGTCATAAAAGCTCCGCCCCATCCTGCTTCTTCACTTCTCGAGCAAGCTTCCTCCTTTCCCGCAGCATGCCCAGGCTGCAGTTTGACCTTGCAGTCCCGCTTGAAGTGCCCTCGCTTGATGACACCGGTAGCACTTCAGATTCTTCTTCCAGTCCTTAGGAGCATTGCTCCTCTCCGCGGATATGAAGTTGAAGTCTCCTTCTCACCAGCGGCCTGCACCTTCTTCTTCTTCTTCCCTTCCCATCCTTTCTTCTTGCCTGAGAAGAGAGCCTCGCTGCCTTCCTGATTCAGGTTCACTCCAGCCATCTGCCTTGCTAAGCTCTCCTGCGAGGCAAGCAGATTTTCCAGCTCCAGCAACGACGGCTGAGTAGCCCACCCTTGAACAGATGTTACAAAGGCCACATACTCCTTCCGCAAGCCGCGGATAATGTGCCTTTTCATCTTAGCCTCAGAGATAGGCTCATCAGGATCCAGTGCCGACAGCTCAGCGCACAAGCTCTTCATCTTTAAGAAGTACTTGGAGATGGAAAGGTCTCCCTGAGTTGCCCTGGCCAACTCATTCTCCAGGAACTGAAGCCGCGCCACATTCTTCCTATTGAACAACTCATCAATGGTTGTCCAAATATTAGCAGCCGACTCACACCCAACGATGTGATCAAACAGTTCCGGAGACACGGCTCTCTTCAGAATGAACTCCGCCTTAGCATTTGTTCTTCTCCAGAGCCTAACCTGCTCAGCAGTACCGAAAGCAGCAGTAACTTCCTGTCTGTCGTCACCACCGACGACTTCCCACAGCTCCTCGCCAAGAAGATAACTCTTCATGCACGACTTCCACTTCTTGAAGTTAGTCGGCGTTAAGAGTTCAATGCCAAGACCTCTTGCAAAACTCCCTTCCATTGCAACACCTGTTGGCAACCTTTCAGAAGCTCCGAGCAACAACACAGGTTGATCACCACTCAGTCACTGAGTAACAACACTGGCTGACTTCCGCTCACGCAACTGAACCTCAGTAACCTGCCTCTGATACCATGTTAAATTTTCTCAACGTGGTCAGCAAGATAGCCCAAACGCCAAATTAATATCTTCGGAACTACCCAGTTCTCACGTTGAACCAGCGGAAACCCAAGGATCAAAGGTTACACCCAACAAACAATGGAAGCACAAGCAGGTCTTTATACATTCACTTCTTTACAATTCGAGGCATACATAGCGAGACATGATTTCGCTAGTATAACAGCTGTAAACAGAAAGCACCAAAAAACAAGCCGGGCGGACAACACCAGAGTCCGCCGAGACCGCGAGGTCGCCGAGGTCGCCGAGACCGCTGAGCTCGCCCAAGCTATGCTGCAATCCGCCGAATAGACACGGAGTCCGCCGAAGCCGCGAGGCCGCGCGGACACACCGTTATTTGCCTCCTGCTGAACCTGAAATGAGGAACACCCCTACCCGCCTGAAACCGGCGGACAGGTTATTGAAGCTGGCAAAGTTGAAACAGAACTGACAAGCCGCAGAGCGACCTCCTGCTGAGTCCGCAGAGACCGCACACTTCCAAGCACTTGACCGAAGTCACAGCCAAACTCCTGGCTCCTTGAAGTTATCCGCGCGACCTGCACACAGCAAACCGTCAGCCTGAAACAATCCGCGCGGACTGGAAAAACACAGACCGCAGCTCCTTGCACACCCCAACTTACTGTTCACTCAAGTTACTTAGGTTACTGTAGATGTGCCAGGGGGGTCCTATTTATAGGCAGGGTGAGGAGTGTGGTCACCGCCCAAGAGATAGCGACACCGCCCCAGCCCGCGCGATAGCAAACCTTCGTCCGCTGAGTCCGCAAGGACTTAGCCGGATACCAAGGAAAACCGCCAGGAGTAGGCAACCATTGGAGAACTCTCTCCAGTCCGCCCAAGCTATGCGGACAAGGCATCAGCCCACAAAGCTCCAACCACTGCAGGACAGCACCCCCTTCAATGGCAGTCCGCACCAACCCGAGGCAGTCCGCAAGACTCACACCTCAATCCGCCACAAGTCCACGACCAAAGGCAGACAGTAACAGTCCGCCCGGTCACAGCAGACTTGGCGGATACGGCGGACACCATGAACTTGACACAAAGTGTGACCAGGTCCAAAACCATCAAGGGCCAATGCGAGCATGGCGGACACAAACTCCCGTCCGCCAAACACCCTAGCACAGACCGCCACCAGTCCGCGAGCACCTCGCACTCCTGTCCAACGCAGCAGCCTCCTCCCGGACTCCAAACACCAGTCCGCCAACCAGTCTCCACAGCAAGACATCTGCTGTAACACCAGAACTTGACAAGTCCTCAGCCAAGCTCTAAGCCCAGTCCGCAACAGCCAATACCGCGGACACATCAGTTTGCAAGCTTCCCGCGGACAAGAGCCAACCCGCCTATCAGCACAAGCTTGCACCCGCGGCCACTGAGCAATGCAACAGTCTGCAAGCCTCCATCCGCTCAGGCCGCTCCTTGGCAAAGCCAATCAGCAAACACCCTCTTTGCTGTCCGCCACAGGCCGCCCGCCTGTCCCGTCACCCACTTCCACTTCACAAATTCCAACAGCCAGCACCCTCTTTGCCTCCACCTTTATCGCGTCAAACGCCTTCTTGAAGGCGACGTTGACGGAGCTCCCGTTGTCAACGAGGATCCGAGAGACGGTAAAATTTTCGATGGCTGCCTTGATGACCAGCGCATCGCAAAATGGATCCTCGGGAT
The DNA here is from genome assembly GCA_039583875.1 of Platanthera guangdongensis. NCBI lineage: Eukaryota > Viridiplantae > Streptophyta > Magnoliopsida > Asparagales > Orchidaceae > Platanthera > Platanthera guangdongensis. The sequence continues at coordinate 217,409,765 of CM077163.1, read as the reverse complement.
CTGGCATGTCTCTTCTGGAGAAGGTGATCCTTTCTTCAGGGGATGGGGTCTGAGATGTGGAGGCAACACTCCGACGGTATATGGTGTGGAGGCTCGCCTTTCGGGAAGCCTCGACCCCCCCCCCCCCCCCCCCCCCCCCCGTGGATCACTCTGATCCCTTATCGGGTACCAACATCCACCCGGTCTTCGCAACGATCCTCCTCGCCCGAGGCAGGACCTCCTCGATCCTCACTTCCTGGCGCCCCTGCTGCTGCTACTGTTCCCTCTCATTTTAAGGAACTCCGGGCACATGGCTGTGGCGTTCCCCCCTCCTGATGAAAGTCTCAATAGGGCAACTCCACCCTAACTTCTCTCCTCCTTCTCCTTGTTGCTCTCCTCCTCTCCCCAAGGCTATGGCCATAGCCTCTTCTTGATCGGGGATACGGGGCCTCTGGGCCTGCCTCCAGCCCGGTGGGTGGAATTGATCTTGCCCCCTTGATAGTGATCCCTTCCTTGGTATCCTCTTTATGGCCCCTTCCCTTGCCACTCAGGTCTCCAGCCCAGCCGACGGTCGGGCTCCTGACGCCCCCACCTCGGTTGTTGCTGCCCCTGGAGCTGCCTCTGCTCCCTCTGTCGGGGCTCTCCTCTCTTCTCCTCCTGTCCTCTTCCTCCTCTCGACTCCTTCTCCTCCTCCGTGGCCCACCTGGCCAGCTTCCGCGCGAACTTCGGGTTTGACGCCTCCCCGTCAACTTCTCTCGTCGCCCTCTCCATCAGCTCCTCGTAGGAGAGGGTGGAACTCTCTTCAGCTCCATCCTGAAGAACTCCTGTTGCAGGCCCAGGGTAAAGGTCATCATAAAAATATGGCCCGACATCTCCTGAACTTGAGTAACCTCCTCCTGGAACCGATCCACATAGCACCCCAGGGTCTCATTCACCCCTGCTTGATGTGGAATAGGGATTCTGACTCTTTCTTCCTCCTCTTCGAGTTAGTGAATCTCAGCATGAACCCCCATCGCAGGTCCTCGAAGCAGTAGATAGAGCTGGCCGGCAGCTGATGGAACCACTCCCTCGCCTTCTCCTTGACGGTGATGGCGAAGAGTCGGCATTTGAACCCGTCTGACATCTGCCGGATGGAGACTACATCCTCGAACCATTGAACATGCTGGACCGGGTCTCCCTTCCCGGTGTAGTAGGACATCTCGGGTTCCCTGAACCCATCTGGAACTGGAGCTGAAGAGACCAACTCGCTGAAAGGGCTGCCTCCCCCTGCTGGGCGAGCTGGAGAATCTCGCGAGCCTAGCTCGCCGAACCGGCCTCGACCTGCCGAGTCGGGGAAGAGCTCGCTCCCGGGGAGCTCACACCCCCGGTCTTCCTCAGCCAATTCCTTCCCAGCTTGCCTGTCGGGGGCGGCCGCGATCTGGACTGCTGGAGTCGAGCACTCAGCGCGCGTGTCGAGTGCGAACTTGACGAGGTTCATCACCTTGTTCCTGAAATCTTCGAACATTCCCACTATGGTGAGTGGCGGGGGGGGCGCGAGTCCGGCCTGTCAGATCCCTATCCTCCTGTCATCGAACTCGCTGAATCTTTTCTGCACTGACTACGCTCCACGCTCAGCGCACCAAAATGTTGAAACCGAAAAACGGTCTCCTGTGGAGTTCACCCTCGGGGAAGGGGTGGTCGCGCGCCTACTTCACTCCTGCAAGCAAAACAACAAAAGGAACAAGGAGAACTGACCCAAGGGCTCGGCGGGGAGGACCCACCACACACCCGGAAGATCTAAGAGCGTTTCCCCTCCTTAGCTAGAGCCGAGCTAAGGTACCCTCAGAAAGCACTTGAAAACTGGAACAGGGGAGCACATGAAGCATGCCTTCTGGGTACCCCTTGGGTCCTATTTATAGTTTTTGGAATTTGAACTGCCAATAACCAAATAAACTGACCTGAAGTTACCAAAAAACCCTTGGCTGGGTCTGCCAACAGCCAAACTCCGCTTTTTGAAGGGCTACAGGCAGACCAGCGGGGGCAAAACAGTAAAAAGTACCTCATACATCCAGGCGAGCTGGGGGGCTTGATCACCTCGGCAGGTCATGCTCGTCTATTGTTGCCGATCTCCGTTGCGAGGATGCGAGCTGGGACGATGAGCTCGCCCATCCATTGGTCGCCATTAGTTGACCTGAGCTTGACGATTCTTGGACTAGCTCGGCGAATGCCGAGCTCGGGTCGACGAATGCTGATCTTCGGTCGACGAATGCCGATCTCCGGACGACGAATGCCGAGCTCGAGCTCGGCTTCTTTACTGCCGAGCTCGCCCACTATCTTCAGCCCGATCTGTCTGGTTCCTGACGACCTTGCTCGCCGAACACAGGGTTGTACAATGGGATTGACCGCACGCACGATCACCGCGCCTGATCCCCCCGCGCGACGGTCCCATCGCGCGTAGTGGGCAAGCCGCCGCGAACCCCGCCTTGCCGGCGGCGGGCGGCTGGCCTCATCCCCAGACGCCAGTCGCACGCCTTCTCTCACCGAGTCGACCCCGACCGACGCTCCCCCTTGGCCGCCGGCCGCGGTGGGGAGTGCGGCCTCCCGGGCCTCCCTCCCTCGGCCACCCGGGCCGCCCTCCCTCGGTCGCCCGTTGCGGCCGAGGAGGCGGCTGCGAGGGCCGCTACCCTTCGGCCGCCGGCCGCGGCCAGGAGAGCGGCCGCCCGGGCCGCTCCCTCCCTCGGCCGCCGGCCGCGGCCAGGAGAGCGGCCGCCCGGGCCGCCCCCTCCCTCGACCGCCGGCGCGCGGCCCACAGAGGCGGCCACGCAGGCCGCTCCTCCCTGGTCGTCGTCGGCGATCCTCCCCTCGCCGGCGAACTCTGCGACGTGTACGCCGACCGCCTGGTGGAGTTCCGCCCCTGTCGTCTGATTGGTTGGGGACGTTCCCGGTCATCTGATTTGCGTGTAACCACCCACTAACCACCAAGTTAGTGGGGATTTAATTAGTAATTTAATTATTTATTTAGGGGTGCAAACAGTGGTATTAATTATCATAAATGTGCACCCTTAAAATATGGGAATATATTAATTTTGGGTGGTTACGGTGTGCGGATAGCCGCATAACCACCATAACCTCCCCCTGGAGCTTATAAAAGGATTCCCAGACGTCCTCATTTCTCAACTTTTTCCTCTGAGTTTCTTCTTCCTCAGGTCGAAGCTCTGCCAAAATCTTCCTACGAGCAGCACCCGAGCTACACTCGAGCCGCATCTGAGCCACGTATGAGCCAAGTTAAAGACACCCGACGAAGCACATTCTCTTAAATTCCAAGTGGCCCCCATAACCGCAAGTTCAGGCGCTCCGCTCCCATGTTCAGAATCAGCAAGGCACTAACCGAACCCTGTCAACGCAAAGTGCAATTTGTAGCAATTCCCAGCGTGACGGCCTGTCGTCCGCCATGCGTCAACTGTTCTCTCACCACAAAACTGTAACGAGAGGTGGCCTGTCACCCTCGGTTTTACCCAGGCACAGATTGAGGGATTTTTCCAGGTTAAAACTGTGTGTGTACAATCGACCTACTATATTGACTGTGTGCGCGCTCGACCGTTCCGAGAGCTAAGAAGGTCCAGGTTATTCCGGTCCGACCGAGACGTCGAGTTAGACCGCAACAAATATAACAATAATTGTCAAAGTGCTCCACTTCCATCTTAATCGTAACCCTATTTTTTTTTTTTCTAAATTGTATAAACAAACTATCTTTCAGATTTTTCTTAACCTTATGCACTACTTGTACATGATCAAAGTAACATCATCCACCTTTGACACAAAATTACACGTCTCATTCTTCCTGAGAGCATTCATCTCCTCATTCATGACATTCATTCACTTCATCACACTAACAATGTCTTCAAAATATGATGGCTTCTGCTCATCAAAAAGGTCTGCAAATAAGCATGAACATGTACTAATTAACAAGATTATCTTCTCTGTACCAAGTCAAAGACCAGTAGTCCTATTTGACCTCCGTAAAGATGGACCACTCTCCACTACTCTAACGGTGTCCTTGACATTAGCTCTCCCTCTAGTGTAACTTGGAGCTTCACTCCTACTTCTCTTACAAAAGCTCTTGAATTGAAACATAATGGAGTCAGAGCACCCTGAAGACACATGTAGCTCCACTTGTGAGTTGTCATCAAATCTCTCTCATCTCTTCCTACTTCCCCTTATCCAGATTCATGCTAGAAGCAACCGATAATATGTCAGCTCATTGAATATCATATCATGGGAAACAATGAACAGATGTATCTATGGGCTCATGGACTTACATTTTTTTGTTTGTCATACCTAATGAAGATGTATTTTCGTGTCTTCGCATCCAACATGATTCTAAGAGAATTTGAAATATGGATAAATCAAGTAGCACAAAAGGCATGTAAGTGCTTCAAATTCGGCATCTCTCCAAACATGAAAGCATGTGGTGAGTTTAGGTCATTTGGACATAGGAAGTAACATGTTAATCCCAATGTAGCACATGTCATGCTCTCCACCTCTAATACCTTGGATATGTCTTTACAAGCAACTAATAATTGCACATTACAACCAAAACTTTGTGCCAGATTGTCCGCTCAGCCACTTTGTTCTTCTACTGAGTGCGCATGCATGCAGACTCCCTCTTGATCTCACAATTTATGCAAAAAGAAGATAATTCAATGGAAGTGAACTCCTTACGATTACTTGTCTTCAATTTCTTGATCCTCAAATTCAATACCCCTTCAACCCTCTTTTTTGATTATTACGAAATTCCAAAAAATCTCTGACTTTTCCTTCGTAAAATACATCATATGTATCGTGAGAAACCATTCATGAACACCATCATGTGAATGTTCCCTGAGTAAATGGGCGTGGCACATGGTCCCATCAAGCCACTATGAATGCACTATAATACGCCTTGCACCTAAATATGCCAATAAAGCTCGGACTCGATTGCTCAAATCTTAAAGGTGTCTGCCCGACGATGAGCCAGACTAGGCCCAGGACGGGCCAAGTGGGACTCACCAGGTCCGCTTTTTTTGCATGAACCCGTCCTGTGCCGGGCCCAGACCTGCACGAGCAATAGAGTTAGGGTGCGTTTGGCGCGTCTTATCCCAACTTATTTGCTCCGGTGAGATTGGATAAAAACGTCATTGTCATAAAATGTATGTTTGGTATCACAGATGTTATAAAAATAAAACCAGTTTGAGACATAAAATTTTGGTATGACAATGACATTTTTGTCCAACCTTACCGGAGCAAATAAGTCGTGATAAGGCATGCCAAACGCAGCCTTATTAAACTATAGACTGGTGTTAAAATATAGCCTGATGCCCAATTTGCTCGTGACTCCTCTGGTACGGTCCTTTTTGCGGCCGGCCGGTCTCTTATGCAATGGGATCCGGGCCGAACGGAGATGGCGGCCCTGGCGGCCATTCGGGACTACCTCGCGGTTGACTGCTTTGATGCTTCAGGGGTGATCATTGAGAGGGACTGCCTCAACTTGAGCAAGTATTGTCAACACTACTTTGACTCGCATCTTTGGATGCTCCCTTCCCGGACGCTGATGTATTGGGATTCCTTTTCAAGCTTTGTTCCGATATGCTGCGCGGGAGGCCAATCAGGCTGCAGATTTTTGCTCTCGTTATACTATTTCATGTACTTTTCTTTGAACCAGTTTTGAGGATTTCCCGCCAGTTCTCTCTGAAGTTGTTCAAAGTGACTGCAAGAATATCCTTGTTTTTTGACCCGTTTTTACGGTCTATTTGCTCTTTTCTTTCTATTGCGAATACAAGCTTCAAAAAAAAGTAACTTGAGCCCAATCATATTATTAAAATAATTGGGCTCAAAGACCAAGCTTAACTATATTATTTGTTAAAATATGGCTAAACTCAAACCCGAGTTACACTATATTATTAAGGCTATGTTTGGTAGGACTTATTTTCACCGGTCAAGCGGTTACAACCGCATGAATCGGGTCATAATTAAGATCCGGTTCATGCGATCGTAACCGCTTGACCGGTGAAAATAAGTCCTCCCAAACGGAGCCTAAATATAGTTCGGAATGCACCCAATTATATTAAAAATATAAATGATCGCTGACCCAATTATATTTTAATATAACTGGGCATTAGCCTAGCAATATTTTAATATAGTTAAGCGTTGTCCCAACTATATTTTAATATTGCCCTTATCCTCGCAATCGTATTTTTTGAAAAATAATTTTAAAATTAAAGTAGGAGAAAGTGCCATTAACAACTCCCTAAACTAATATTAGGCTCTTATCCTCGCGGGAACCTTACAAATCTGAAAAAATAATATAAATAATTAAATATTCATTTTAATTCAACGCTCCCGGCTCCATTGTCGCTTCCGTGCACTCCCGGCGACGCGGCGGCCGGCGAATCTTTTCATTTGAACTGGATGAGATGCGATTTTTGGATCTCATTGCCGCCGGCGCTATGGCCGGTAGGGAGAATGTTAACCCTCGCCGCCATGAGCGTGAATCCCAATATGAAGATTAGGGTAAAGACGGCCAGGATCGCGGATCCAATATACACGCCGTCTTTGACGACGTAGCAATCTCCGTCCAACCATCCCCTCCCGTATGCCTGAAGATTGTTCATGCTCGATGCCGTCCCCAGCATGACGGCCGCCAATCCAAAGCTCAGCCTGCAAATTTACCGAACTCTTTACAAAAACTATTCGACTAGATCAAATTTAAACAAGGGTCTATTAGTTTTCTACAATTGAAATTGAAGATTAAAATTTTAATTTAGGGTTTGTGCTGACGAAATTTATGTGGGTATTGATTTTTATGTGAAAATGATGATTTTGGCTTTGAACTAAAAAAATTTGTCAATTCTTACCTCCAACCATGAGTTTTCAACATAATTTAGTGTTTTCATCGGGGCACGTGATTTTTTTGTTTAGTGCACCCCGTGAAATGAACAGTGATGTTCGAGCGTGTGTTTCGACTTATTAAAATGGACGGTTTAGCCTCACACTGTCTGGCGTGCCCGTTGATCCTAAATGTATAAGCGGGGTGGCCACTACTCTCACCTAACCACGTGGTTTTGGAGAGTGAGGCCACAATGCTTTACAGCGTGGCGAGATGGGGTGTTGAGTGTCACATGGAATGGTGATGTCCGAGCGAGTGTTGTGACTCGCTAAACGGGGCGGTTTAGTCCCACACCGCCTAGCGTGCTCGTTGGTCTTAGATGTATAAGCAGGGTAGTCACTTCTCCCCTAACCGTGCAGTTTTGGAGAGTGACGACACAATGCTTTACATTTTTTTTGGTCCGGGCGTGTTTTCTTGCCTGAGCACGTATTTTTCGGCCGAACTAGCGCTTTCTGGGGGGTGGGCATTTTCGGCCGAGCTGGTGCTTTTACCCCGGGCATGAGTTTTTTTTCATTCGGGTGCTCGTTATTCGCACATGTGAGCGTATTTTGCACGGGCGAACGTATTTTGGTAGGGCGCATTTTTCGACCAGGCACGTGTTTTAAGCCCGAGCGCCCGTTTCAGCCCGGGCGCACGTTTTTCGCCCGGGCACACGATTTTTCACAGGGACGTGTGTTTTTTTGCTCAAACACACGTTTTTCGCTAGAGCACATGTTTTTTGTCTAAGCTAGGGGTGCAAACGAGTCAAACTCGGGTCGAGCTTGACAAAATTTACAAGCTCGAGCTCAAGCTAATCATTTCGAGCTCAAGCTCAAGCTCATTTTGTCCTGGCTCGAGCTCGAGCTCAATGGCTGCTTATCGAGCTCGAGCTCGAGTCGAGTTCAAACAACTCACTAGCTTTTTAGCTCACAAGTCTGATTTTCTTTATATTTCTAATTTTTTAAAAAAATTATAGGAATAAAAAGCTCGTGAACCGTCTCGCGAGCTCATGAACAATAATATCCGAGCTCGAGCTCGAGCTCCCGAGACTCGAGCTCGAGTCGAGCTCTTTTCGAGCCGGCTCATCGAGCTTTCGAGCCGACTCAACTCAACTGGCACATTTCTCGCGTGAGCTGGCTATTTTTGGCTGGGGCTCATGTTTTTTGCTCGGGCGCAAATTTTTCTCCCACGGGAGCATTTATCTCTGCGGGTGGGCGCCCGGATTTCTCCCGCGGGAGCTTTTGATCGACTATGATTGAATGAGTCATGCGGACCAGGATAGAATCAGAAAAGCAATCGAAGCTGTTCGGTTTTTCCTGGATTTACGGGAGCAAAGTTTGGCCCCTGCTGCGGAGGTTCCGGCGATCTGAGCGACGGAGAGGCAAACCAAAGCCGTAATCCCCAAAGCGAAAGCCGAACTTCTCTGTAGAGAGCAGAGGCTTCCATCCACCCTCACATCTCTTGTCGCCTTCCAAGAATTAGACATCAATTAGCAGCTAATCAGAAGAAATCAGCGAGGAATTAAGCCGATATGCCGATCTCACCTTTGATTTGGTGAATTCTGCGGCCACGCAGCAGGCGAAAGCCACCGCGCCCAAAACCAGAACAGCGGATAAGATCGGAAGCTGAGCGCCGTGGAATCCGAATTTCTCCATTTGGCCGGTCGATCGGAAGTTTCAGTGGCTAGATCTAAGAGAACGAATTGCTTGGGCTGAAATTTTCCTCTTACGGAGGGTTTCCTCCACTAATACCTAAACCGTCGGAAGGAGAAGCGAGTAACTTGATGTTGGAATTGTTCCAATGGGGAAGACGAAGAAGTATCGATCGGAAAATCATTCCTATTCTGAGCCAGTTGAGCGTTGATTTTTCAATAGAAGACCCGGTCTCCCGGAGCCGATCAACTGTCGCCGCCGGCAGACGAGAAAGATGTAGACGTTGGTGGCAGAACATGAAGACTTTTGATAGTTATTTGGGCACAAGGCCGAGTGTCTCTATTATTTCGGATTTTTCGGGTCTGTTTATTGATTTTTTTTTTTTGGCGATTATTAACCGCAATTTGTTATTGGCTAGTCGTCAGTGGCGGAACTAGGATTTTGAAGTCGCACGGGCACAATCTAAGTGCTGTCAATTCGGGGGGTTCGAGGGCAGCGGCCCCGAATTTTTTTTTTTTTGCAAAGATATTTTTGTTTGGATTCCAGCAACACAATGATGTGTACCTAACATTAAAATGCTCGAAGATTAGCACAATGGTGCTTCCAAATCAACAATTCACAAAAATTATCAGTCCAGATTTCACAGAAATCTGGACTGAAATCAGTCCAGATTTTACAGTGAAATATGGACTGAAAACAGAAAAAGGTTGGCACTTCGCACCTTGATGAGGTGTATTTTACAAGTCTTTTTCTAATTTAAGATACATTTTACAATATTTAACACTTTAAAGTGCATTTTACCAAAACACTATAATTCTATAGTGCATGCCAAATACAATGTTTTTTTAACTGCTCCTAATCAAAATGATAGGTGAAATCTAAACAGGATAAAAGGAATAGAGGATGAATTCTGTAAGGAAAAAATAAGAAGAAGAAATGGGAGGACTATAACATGCATGAGAAGCTTGATGCGGTCGAGCGGGGCAGTTAGGCTTTTGGCGGATGTTCCGGCGAGGGCACCAGCGGAGAAGAGAGCTACGTCATTGGGAACCAAAGCCAGTAGCGCAAGGGGATGCCTCAAAAGCTGCTCCGGCAAGGGAAACACCTCCTTCTCTCTATTCTAATTTCCACGCTCGGCAACGGCGGCGCTTCCGTCCATGAAAGCCGGGGAGACGGAAGCAAAAGGTTGGGAAAGCTTCCGACTGCCGACGACAGTTTGAAGAGCGGGAATAGGTCGCCATACGAGCGAAGAAGAAGAAAATCGGCCTGGCTATCCCAAAATCGCTCGGGCACGTGCCCTACCGTGCCCAGGGCTAGTTCCGCCCATGCTAGTCGTATCTCAAAATCTTCTAATTTTTTATTTTTTTTTTGAAATACGTTTTGTACATGCAATTTCAGAAAAAATGTTCAACGTGAAAATTATAGATCTCGAAATTTAATTATATATGAGACTTGGTGTGCGGATAGAAATATTTTGTGTTTGGATTATGGTATTCAATTAATAATTTAATATGAAACCTAAAACTACTTAAAACCATATCCTCCCAACACTCAATACCCTATCACCTTCCCTTTTCCCCGTCGTACATGCGTGGCTAGGTCAACCCCACCCATATTCACATTTTTTGTTGAGCAAGGGGAAAGGATGAGCTTTGTCGCTGACTGCCCAGTTGCACTTCTCCTTGTTGTTGCTGTTGAGCCCCCATCAAGCCCTGTTAGGATTTTTATGCCCTGACGAGGGAGGAGGAAGTGGGGAGGGTTGGCCGCTCTCTTCCCAACTATTGCCCTCTAGGAGGTGTTGTCGCCACCTACTGGGTGGGTTGCACCGCTTGTTGTCGGGCTGAGCGAGATAGAGAGTTGTAGTGCTATGCCTCTTTGCTGACTTCTGTTGTAGTGATGTGTTCTTATGCTACCGGTCCCTTGTAGCTAGACACCTCCTGTCCAGGAGATTGTGAGAAAGGCGGTTTAGGGCTTGTGCTGCTGACCGCCTTGTTGTGTGTTGGATGTTGTCGAGACCCCCTATCTTTCCATTGCCAAGCCTTCTTGGGTCATCTCGACCTAGAGAGCATGAAGAAGGAGAAACCCTTGTCGAAGAGTTGCGTTACCAAAATCGTTGTGGAAAAGGATTCAAAAACTCACATAGCGATAGTCAAGGGAACATTGTTTTGATAAATTTCATGTCTATGAGATGCACTTCAAGAGTAATGATTCTTTTTCTCGGTATTAGAACCATTTTTTGTGCATTAATTACTTACGTGAAATGAGTGTCCCCTCGCATCATTTTGATTGAGAACGGGACTTCGCTAGGGCATGGGATGACAACTCCGACATATGTGTGTAAGAACTGCACATAAATCCCTTTCTGTACAACCCCGTATTCGACGAGTGGGGCCCTTAGAACTAGAGTCAAGGCTAGGAGGGACCATTCAGGTTAAGGCATGCCAAGTGCGCGAGTGGCTAGGTCTCGCCTAGCTCGCGAGTGGCTAGGTCTCGCCTAGCTCGCGAGTGGCTAGGTCTCGCCTAGCTCGCGAGTGGCTAGGTCTCGCCTAGCTCGCGAGTGGCTAGGTCTCGCCTAGATCGCGAGTGGCTAGGTCTCGCCTAGCTCGCGTGCGGGATGGACCGAGAGCAAGCAAGGGGCGAGTGAAGTGTTTCGACTCGCACTCGCCCGGAGTCAAGGTAGGCGGCAAGTGCAGGCATCATCAAGCACTCGCCGCCCCAGGTGATTAGTAAACTCTCTCTTAACAGTTTTCTCCTAGATAGATCCCAATTTGACATGATAATAGTCTCTCCAAACAGCGGGGTTAAGTTGTTGGCAGACCGTTTTGGACTGCGTATAGTAAAACCAGAAGGCGAGATTTCGCTATCCGCAAACTAGACTTGGAAAACTATAAATAGATCTGTAAGAGAACCTTTGGAGAGGATCCAATCCCTTTTTGCCTTTTCCTCCTCTGGTTTTTTAGTTGGCTTTCAAGTGCCCTCCAAGGTGCCTTAGCTCAGCATTTGCTAGGGATGAGAAGCGCTCTAAGATCTTTCGGGTAGGTGTATGGCGGGACTTCCACGCTGTAGCCCGAGATCTGTTTCTAATCCTAAGTCTTTGGTCATGTGCACTTATTTAGGAGAAGTAGGTGCGAGGTTACCCCTTTCGGGTCCGAATTCCACAAAAAGTCGAGTTTCAGTTTCAACATTTTGGTGCGATGAGCGTGAAGAGTAACCAGCGCGAGAAAACCCTGACCAAGTCCTATGGCCAGAGACGGACAAGGTGTTGACCCAGGCAACTCACCACCACCCGTAGTACCGGTCGCAATGGGGATGTTTGAGCGACCATAAACCACGCGTTCGCTGCACGCAGCGAGTGCTCGACCCCTTCTATCATGGTGGTCGCGCCGTCATACCTGAGCGTGAACGCCCCTGTCAAGCGGTCTGGGAAGGAGGTGGCAGTGGAAGGAAGCGATATGGATCTCGTTGGGCGGGAGCTCTTCCCCAGTTTGGCAAGTGCAGGCAGGAATGGCAAGCCGATGTCGCGTGGCTAACCGACTCGCCCCGTGGGATGGAGAAACCCCCTTTAGCGAGCTGATCGTCTTGGCTCCAGTTCCAGAGCAGTTCCAGGAGCCGGAAATGTCCTACTATAACGATAGGGTTGATCTTGTTTAGCATGTCCAATGGTTTGAAGATGCAGTCTCGATCAGACAGATGTCTGACCACTTCAAGTGTCAGCTAGTCGTCATCACTCTCAAGGAAAAGACAAGAGACGGGTTCCACCAGCTCCCCTCCATGTCAATCTATTGCTTTGAGGACCTACGTCGAGGTATCTTGTTGAGGTTCTCGACGTCCAAGTAAAGGAAGAAAGGAGAAGAGTATTTGTTCACCATCAAGTAACGACCAGAGAAAACTTTGGGAAGTTACGTGGACAGGTTTCAAGAGGAGATCCTCCAAGTCCAAGAGGTGTCAGGGTACACCTTGATGATGGCCTTCACGCTAGGGCTTCATCAGGGATTCTTCAGGATGGAGCTGAAGCGGGAGACTCCTCTATCTTTAGAGGATTTGATAGAAAGAGCAACAAAGGAGATCGGAGGGGGAGGCAGCGAACCCGACGTTCATAAAGAATTTAGCCAAGTTGGGAGAGATCAAGGCAAAGGAACAAGGAGGTTTCAGGCAGCAGAAAGGGAGAAGATGGGAGGAGTCGAGGGGTCAAGGGTTCCAGGAACCTTATGGAGAGTACAGACGGTTCAACCCTCCAGGGTGGAGATCTGCCTAGAGGGGAGGAGAAAGAAGGAATCTCCCAGGAGGGAGAGGAAGGGGCGGGGTGGACTTGCCCTACTGTGATTTCTATCAGGAGGAAGGTCAAGCAACAGCCACCTGCCCAGAATTCTTGGAGGTGAGGAGGGTGAGAGGCCTAGTATAGCAACAGGTGCAGATTGAGGAGATTCTACCCGAAGTAGGGGAGAAAGAAGAAAATTGTCATAAAGGTCATGCATTCTTACAGGGCTCACACTAGCCGATAGGTGCAGGTTGATATCTCGAAAACGTAGGTTGGAATGTTGGTTAAAAGCCCCGAGATGGTTCCGCTGACTAGGCTTCCACTAGCCAGCAGGGCAGGTTGACCTCTCGAGAGGTTGGTTGAGATGTTGATTAGAAACCCTCGAGATGGTTTCGCTGATCGAGCTCCCACTAGCCGGCAGGGCAGGTTGACCTCTCGGAGAGGTAGATTGAGATGTTGATTTGAAGCCCTCGAGATGGTTCCGCTGACCAGGCTCCCACTAGCTGTCATGGTAGGTTGGAATGTTGGTGGAGAGCCCTGAGAAGATCTCGTTGTCAAGCTCTCGCTAGCTGGCATGGCTGGAAGGTGTTTGGTTGCGAATTAAAAGTGTAAGTAGAAAGTGACCACGAGAAGATTGATACGCCCGAAACGGGTATACGTAATTAACCGCAAGTGTACGTGTCGTGTCAAGTAATAAATAGTAAGTAAGGATCGTTCCCTCGAGGAGATGGTGAATTCAGTGCATGCAATTACTAGTTGTGTCTTTTCTTTAAATTCAATAAGAATAAGATTATGGTTTCAGAATACTAGAATCTTAAAATAAACTTCTAATTACTAGAAAGAAACTAAAGATCCGGGAGAGAAATACTTGGTTACAAGTTATCAAAAGATAATCTTGTATCATGATTTCCTAAGTCTAATGTGACAACCCATGAAAATGGTTTTGTGATGATGAGTGGTGAAACGTCTGGCAATGATTTTAGAGAAGAAATCCGTACCTCTCGATATCGGAAGTCCCTAGTTCTCTGTTACCCCGTAGGTGAAACAAGAACCGCATAAAGATCGAAGACCAAAGTTGCTAGCACTAAGGGGAAATCTCTTTCTCCCTTAAAATGCTATACCGACTCTACGATATACTTACGCAACTCCTCTCTCGATTTATGAAGCGTAGTAAAAAGATGAAGACTTGGCCAAAGACTTCGAATTAAAGATCATAGATTCAATACAAACAATCACCAAACATTCATAACTAAGGAAAATTAAGAATTTGTCATCGCAAGAGACATAGTACTCTCACAATACAAGATTAAAACAAGTTAGTTCATCACGATGGAGAGAACACATCACCAAACAAGAAAGATCTTACAGAACATGGTGGGAGAAATGTAAAACAAAGCAGGAATTCGCTCTCCGATGTGTGCAAAACCAGTCTGCCTCCAAGATCCGGCGTGCCCTAGTTCTTCTTCTTCTCCAAGACAAGTCCCCTTTTTTTCTCTTTTGGATCCCCAAATTCGCCACTTTTCTATGTTCTCTTTCTCCTTAAAAATGTCTGATCATTCTCCAAAATATGCCACCTTTCATTTTGAAAAGGGCGCAAAAATTCAAAATTTAAATGTTGAAAGCCGTCCAGGAGACGTTGCAACTTTTTTTTTAGTGTTGCAACCTTTTTCCCAGATTTTGATATTTTGGCAGATTTCCATTCCCAAGCAAATTCCTCTTGCGCATCTAGAAGGAATACAATAGAAAGAGACTCAATTAGCCTTGAATTGAATATATAAACTTTTACTTTCATTTTTATAACCTTTAGACTTATTTGTGTCGGAATAGCCGCGTAATACGTCGGAAATAATAGCATAGATAACTTCTTTTAGAAGTTATCACACCCCCACACTTGAACCTTTGCTAGACTCGAGCAAAGAGAAATGATTATTTTAATTAAGTGTCTGATAATTATCACACTCCAAATTAAAATAATCATTTACTTAACCAGCATTAATCAAAGATACTCAAGAAGTCCGCTTTACTAAACTGATAAGCTTGTTGATCATTAAGAGTTCAAACATCACAAATCCATTAGCTTGATAAAAGATAAAGCACAATTAAGAATTTTAGTGTTGTGTGTGTGCCTTCTTCAAAATTATTTACTCCCCCACACTTTTTCCATTGAGCCTCCGCAATAATTTGAAAGGGTAAGAATAGGCTAAGTCTTCGAGCTAGCCTTGACAAGAATTAACGGCTTACATGAACGTAGGTTTAGCTTTGGCTTGGTTAGCAATTTGTGGATAGACCTTGATAATGGAAAGGTAATTCCCTAGTTAATACTTTTAATCCTTCACCATGTTACGAGGTTCAATTCTTAAGCATATAAAAATTGTGTCTATAGTTGGGATCATTCCAAGTGTGTATATGCATACCTAGGTCACATATCATTATGACAAATATTTCTTTTGATTTTTTTGTCACAGTTGGGATCATTCCAAATAGGCATATAAATACTTAGGCCGCATATCACTACGACATTTCACTTTTAATATTGTTTTTTTTCTTTTTTTCCCTTTTTTTCTTTTTATATGCTGAATTGAAACACTCATAAATGGCTAGTGAATTAAAATAGAACTAGTGAATTAAAATAGAACTAGTGGAAATATAGGGAATTTGGTCATTCAGTAGTGTAAAGAAAAATGATATAGAATCAGCACAAAGATTCTCATGGATGATCAAAATGATTTAGCTACCAAAATATTATCTCGGCTCACATCATTAACTCAGTTCTTGCTCACCCCCTTCTTATTTTTAGAAGTCAACATCTAAAAATTTCAGAGAAGTAAAAAAAAACTGAAGAAGATTGTGCATGAATTAAACACTTAAGAGTGTTTTACCAAAAAAAATCTTACTAACTTCAAATATCAAAATCTGTACTCTTAAGATTTTCTAACCGCACCAATTAATTATCATTGAACATCAAGAATAACTTATCAACTAATTACAGACAGTGTACGGATCATTAGAATCATGAGCGATCAAATTATCAATCACCACATTTGTAGGGGCAATACTAGCCATCACCCCCACACTTGAAGTCTTGCTAGACCCTAGCAAGGTTGTCACTACGCAGCGTTTTCAAGAATTAAAGAAAATATAATTGAAACAGTAGTGCTTCCCTGGTATGGAAGAAGGTGCCCCCATGTCTTTTGATCTTCAGTAATATGCTCCCCATGAATCTCAGTCCAGATCCCCTTTTCAACAGAGCAACCTTTGACCTTATTCAATTCCTGCAACCTTTGTCTGTGATATAGATCATAACGACAATATATAAATAAGGCATGCAGACAACGTGATAACCACATTATAGAAATTAACTAGCAGCAACCACCCTGGTTACCAGGGTAAACTAGCATGAAAGAGCACAAATGTACGATACTATCCACACAAAATAATCCAAAAGTCAAAATAATACTAGCATGAAGCATCCCACGCAGGGGGGTAAACTAGAACTGCTGCAAAAAAACACAAAAAAAATGTTGGAGAAATTGTGCTACTCGTTTTCATCCTAGGTTTCCTCCATGCCCTGATCCTCATTGCCCTAATCCTCGTTGTCCTCTTCAAACTCAGTGGGCTTTCGGGAGCTTCCATCGGCAGCCAGCAGCTCCCCTCTCACGTCGAACTGCCATTGGTATTTAAAATGCTCTTCCTCCACCTGAAGCTTTGCTTTCTTCATTAGACCATCTATTTTCCTTTCCATGAGATCGAGTCTAGAGCGGAAGTAGCAATGTTGACATCGCAGATACACTTTAATAAACTCTATGCTATCCATAACCTCGGATAATGTTGCCCCTTCCCCAGATGGGACTACCACTTTCTTCGGTTTTTCTGCTGATGAAGACGAAGCCAGACTCCTTATTCTCTTATACGACGTCTTGAACCCACTGTCAATCTCAGCCCCCACCTTGATGTTCACCTGCACTACCCGTTCAGTAATCTGCCGCCGCACCTGTGTAATCAAGTCCTCTGTGGCACATGCCACACATGCCCGTCTACAAAGCTCAGTGATCAGTATGGGGAACCACAACAGCCGGCTCTTGTCCTCCTGGATCTTTATCTTCAAATGGCTGCTAATGATGTTTCCTACATTAACTCTATTGCCCTTTAATATATTGTAATTAGCATAGCACGATCTAAGGTGACATTGTTCAAGTGGCGGGTTGGCATAATGCCTGCGTTGATAAATAAGAGCCAGACCTTCGCCTCTCTAGACAATGATATCGACTTGAGTGCTTCCATGGACAACTTTGACCATTCGGGCTCAGAAGAATTGCATATTTCAGCAACCACCTCCTCCGGCTTGACTTGGTGATTTAGAATCTCCAGCTCCTCCTCATTTCCTAGGTCATAAAGTTCGTTGATGGCCCGGGCGGAGATGTTGATCAGCTTTCCACGCACAGTCACCACTTCTCCCTCCATCTGTTTTGCATTCGCGTTGAACTCGTAAACCCATGGGAGTAGGGCCTCAGATCGTGGATGACACAGTGTTTCCCAGCGGAGCTCGCGTATCTGGAGGGCATAGGTCAAACTCCAAGCCCGTTTCTCCATTTCGAACCCTCTCTCATAAATCAGAGGTGTGGACTTGAAGTTTTCAAAGTGGTGTTCGACGGATTCACTCACAAATTTGTGGGATTTCCTGGCTACAGATTTTCCTTTCTTCCTTGAAGACATTGTCAACATTAGAGGGATTGTGCGGCAAGGTTTAGAACCAAAAACTCCTCACCCCTCATCATTCTTGAATAGGAATAGGTTTTGGTAGTAGGAGCTCATTACCTGACCGAAATGAAGAATAAAGAATGACGGATTTCGTATCTCCAGAATTCGTCGGGATGTTGCCGAATGGGTTCTCCCTAGAGGGTAGCGCACTTCTCGGTGGTGATTGAGTGTCGAATCGCCGAAGCGTCGCGCTATTAGGGCAAGAGCAGCCTTCCTCCTGGAGATCGACGAAGCGTCGCGCTATTAGGGCAAGAGCAGCCTTCCGCCTGGAGATCGACGAAGCGTCGCCACTTAAAAATAGGCGGCCCAGTTCGACTGTACCGGAACCCAAAAAACGGCGCACTCTTCTATGTTACCCGAAACATGAAGGTTGCAACTATTTATTTTTTAGACGTTGCAACACCTGCGCCTATCCTTCTTTACTTAAAAAATAGCAATCAGTAGGTTGCAAATTTATATATATATATATATATATATATATATATATATATATATATATATATATATATATATATATATATATATATATATATATATATATATATATATACGTTGCAACACCTGAAACTGCACCTACAGAACTTTCCAGCCATCGATTTCTCTCGTCCAACGTGACTCAGCTAACGAAGAACTAACTAAAACAGATCTAGCATGTGCTTAAAATATATATTAAACGATGGGTTGCCTCCCACCTAGCGCCTAATTTCTAGTCCCGGCAGGACTTACCGTATAGTAATTTATTTCAACGTAATAAACGACACCAGTCGTTCATCGTCTCTGCATCGGAATATCTTCAAACGTTCACCATTAACCTTAAATTCTGTCTCGTCTGTGTCATTCCTAATTATCACTACTCCGTAAGGATGCACCTCCTTGACCCTAAACGGGCCCGACCAACGCGATTTAAGCTTTCTAGGAAATAAGCGTAAACGGGAATTAAACAACAAGACTAACTGCCCCGGCTCAAAGTGTTTTTCTTTTAACCGTCGGTCGTGCCACCTCTTTGTCCGCTCCTTATAGATTTTTGAATTCTCATATGCTTGCATTCTAATCTCTTCCAATTCATTTAGTTGTAGGAGCCTCTTCTTACTTGCGTCCCTAAAGTCATAATTGATCTTCTTTATTGCCCAAAATGCCCGGTGCTCAAGCTCTAGGGGTAGATGACACGATTTTCCATAAAATAGTCTATACTGAGTTAATCCAATTGGCGTTTTAAATGCAATTCGATAAGCCCACAGGGCATCACTCAGCTTTTGAGACCAGTTTTTAAGGTTAACGCTCACCGTCTTTTCTAGAATTTTCTTGATTTCTCTATTCGAAACTTCTGCTAGCCCATTTGTTTGGGGGTGATAAGCTAATGCTACCTTATGAGTCACCCCGTATTTTTTTAGTAGTGAAGCAAACTGATTATTACAAAAATGACTCCCTCCATCGTTAATTATTGCTCTCGGCACCCCAAATCGATTAAAATATAGTTTTTCAAGGAATGCGAGACGACCTTAGCATCATTTTTAGTTGTGTCTATCGCTTCAACCCACTTACACACATAGTCTACGACCAATAATATATATAAATTTCCTTTTGAGTTGATAAATGACCCCATGAAATCTATGTCTCATACGTCAAATAATTAAACCTCAAGCATTGTATTCATGGGCATTGAGTCATTCTTCCGTATATTCTCACTTCTTTGGCACCGATCACATTGTTGAACGAATTTCTTAGAGTCTCGGAATAAGGTGGGCCAAAAGAATCTGGTGTCTAATACTTTCATTGCCATTCTTTTTCCCATAAAGTGCCCCCATATGGAGAGCTATGACATTTTTCTAGTACATACCTCATTTCCTCCTTAGGCACACAACGTCTAATCACACCGTCAGCACCAGTCTTGAAAAGGTAAGGCTCATCCCACAGGTATGAGCGTACCTGATATAAAAATCTTTTTCTTTGCTGGTAATTTAACTCAGGGGGCATAATATTGCTAACTATATAGTTGACATAGTCTGCATACCATGGTGTCGGACTCTCAGATATTGCCACTAACCATTCATCGGGGAATCTCTCGTCAATTTCAGTATATAACGTTGATTGCAAGCCCTCGATCCTAGAGATATGATCAACTACCGGGTTATCCGCACCCTTCCTATCCCTGATTTCTACATCAAATTCTTGTAATAGAAGCACCCAACGAATTAGACGAGGTTTTGCATCTTTCTTGTCCATGAGATAACGAATTGCAGCATGATCCGTGTAAACAATGACCCTTGTACATAGGAGATATGACCTATACTTCTCAAATGCATACACTACCGCTAGCAACTCTTTTTTTGTGGTGGTGTAATTAACTTGAGCGTCCACCAATGTTTTGCTAGCATAGGCTATGGTGCGGAAGACCTTCTCTCTCACCTGCCCTAAGACTACTCCTACCACGTAATCACTCGCGTCACCCGGTGATTCTTTTCTCGTGTCCTTATTAAGCTTCCGATAATCCATACAGATTCTCCACCCGGTGATCGTTCTAGTGGAAATCACCTCATTCTTTTCATTTCTTACTACTGTCAGTCATCCCCTCTTGGGGACACACTGCACCGGTGATACCCAAGGGCTATCTGAAATGGGGTATATTATATCGGCATCTAACCATTTAATAATTTGTGTCTTCACCACCTCTTTCATTGGTGGGTTCAGACGATGCTGGGGCTCTATAGATCATGTACAAGATTCTTCCAGAAGAATCTTGTGCATTTACAATGATGGACTTATGCCTCGAATATCAGCGATGGTCCACCCTATAGCCAACTTATATTGCTTTAGTTGTTCAATCAGTTTTTGATGTTGATTATGGTGTAATTTTGAGTTGACAATGACCGGTAGAGTGTTATTCTCTCCTAGATACTCATAAGTAAGATGTTCTGGTAGAGGCTTTAATTCCATTGTCGGTGGGTCAAGGATGGAAGGTTTGACCGCTAAAGACTTATCCGGCATCTCAAGTGATTTTGGTTTCCTAAGCATAGTGGCTTGCGTTTCAAAAACTTGTAAACAGTCAAGAGTTTCATCCTCATCATCAGTTAACTCATCATGAGCCAAAAATCGGTTTAAGATTTCATTTTGACTCTCAGATTTACTCTTGGCATTAAACTCAACAACTGATATACTATGCACTTCTTCCATATTATCTTCCTCTCTGTGGGGAAATCTCATTGCCTTTAGAAGGTTAAACGTTACATGCTCATCATTCACCCTCATAGTCAATTCACCTTTTTGAATGTCAATCAAGGTTCTCCCCGTCGCTAAGAATGGTCTTCCAACGATAATGGGGACCTCTCTATCCTCCTTCATATCTAGTACCACAAAATCTGCGAGAAAGATGAACTTATCTACCTTAACCAAAATGTCTTCCACTACCCCTTTTGGGAACGCTAGCGTTCTATCGGCCAGCTGCAAGGTTATGGACGTCTTTGATATTTCTCTCAAACCTAGCTTTATACAAATCGAGAACGGCATTAGGTTTATACTCGCTCCTAAGTCACATAGCGCTTTACCCTCAAATTTATATCCTATAGAGCACAGAATAGTAAAGTTCCCCGGATCTTTCAACTTAGGTGGGAGTCTTTTTTGAAGAATAGTGCTACACTCTTGAGTGAGTGCTACCGTCTCATTTGTTCCAAATTTTCTCTTTTTGGATAGGATATCTTTCATGAATTGAACGTAATTTGGCATTTGCTCTAAAGCTTCAGCGAAAGGGATGTTAATTTGTAATTTCTTAAAGATCTCGACGAACTTTTGGAATTGTTGGTCGAGCTTACTCTTCTTTAACCGTTAAGGGAACGGTGGCGGTGGGTAGACTTTCACATTATCCTTCCTCTTAACGTAGTCGGTGATCGGTTCTCTCTTTCTTTCTCCTAAAACTTCCACTTCCTTCTCAGAAAAGTCATTTAGTCTCACTTCTTCCTCGGGAATACAAGGGGTTCCCTCCACAAACTCTTTTTCTTCATCACTCTTTCTACCCAGTTCATGTGTAGGTGCACTCACTAATTGCTTACCACTTCGTAACTCGACTGCTTTACAATGTTGGTTATCTCCCTTTGGATTTGGAGTGGTATCCGTTGGAAGTGTGCCCGGTGGCCTAAGACTCAAGGCATTGGCAATTTGACCTAACTGGGATTCTATCATGCGTAGTGACCCCTCGAGATTTGAAATGCGTACATCTCTCTTTTGCATCGACTCCATAATCATCTCATTAGTCAGTTTCCTAGAAATACTAGGTTGATTAAAAGCATTATTATGTTGTGGATGTGAGTTATTTAGATTAAATCCGGGGGATGGGTCTCTACCGCATTATTCTTCCAAGAAAAATTTGGATGATTTCACCAGTCGGGATGGTAATGATTTGCAAAATCGGGTGGTACTTGCCTTGGTTGGCCTCCAACGTAGTTTGCATCCTCTGTCATTTGATTTAGTTGTTCAACCGTTAGGGGTGCATTAGGTGTAGGGGTAGATAATAAATCTAACCTCTTATTAATTAGATTAAACTGGGATGATATTTGTGCAGCTAACGATATAATCTGGTCCACTTGATGGACTCCAGCCGGTTGAGTATTACCCTGTCTCTCATAAGCCTGATAATTATTAGAAGTAAGATCTTCTAATATTGTGTAGGCGTCTTCGAGATATTTCTTCATTAAGGAACCGCCCGCGGCTCCATCCACTAAAATCATGGTTGTCGTTTGCAAAACATTGTAGAATGTAGAGACTTGTTGGTGTTGGGCTAATCTGTGGTGTGGACATTTTCGCAATAACTCTTTAAAATGCTCCCACGCCTCATAAAGAGTCTCCCCATGATTTTGCATGAAAGTCGTTATGTCCCTAATGAACTTAGCCGTCTTCGAGGGTGGGAAATACTTATTTAGAAAATTTTCTACTAAGTGATCTCATATGGTAATAGAGTCATTGGGTAATGAGTCTAACCAGTCCTTCGCTCGTCCCTCCAACGAAAATGGAAATAGCCTCAACAAAATTGCATCTTCGGATGCTCCGTTGAATTTGAACATGTCACAGATCACTAAGAAGGTACGTAAGTGAGAGTTCGCATCTTCATGACTAAGACCGCCAAACTTATTATATTGCACTTGTTAAAATAACTAGTGGGTCCATTTTAAAGTTGTTTGCCGCAATTGCGGGTCGCGCGATACTAAAGTGTAAGCCTCCTCTCAAAGGTGTATTATAATCGTGACACGTCATTCGTGGCGCAGCGTCTTGACCATTATGGTCCACTTATCCTTCATGATTATTCATATTCGCGTGATCGTTATTATCCATCTCTTGATGAATAATATTCAGCGTTCTACAAAGTTTTCTGTTTAGCCTACACGTACGCTCTATTTCTGAATTGAAAGACAAAAGTTCAGAAGTTCAATGTCTGGACATGCACAAACAGAATTACAGATAGTAATAACAACACAAATAATACAAGATAAAACAACAAAATAAGAACTTGAGCTCTAAATACTCGTGTTTAACTAATATTACAAGAGATAAAACACTAAATACGTCGCACCTCTCCGGCAACGGCGCCAAAAACTTGATACGCCCGAAACAGGTATACGCAATTAACTGCAAGTGTACGTGCCGTGTCAAGTAATAAATAGTAAGTAAGGATCGTTCTCTCAAGGAGATGATGAATTCAGTGCTTGCAATTACTAGTTGTGCCTTTTCTTTAAATTCAAGAAGA